>CAUYON010086532.1:0-41100 GCA_963573935.1 Arctocebus calabarensis
CCATTTGCCTAATCTGTAAACATTCAAAGGAAATGAATAAAATTCACTTTAGTTTACTCATGATAAAATGAAATTAAAGGAGGACAGTCATAATAAAATTTGTGGTGAGGAGAGGAAAGTGGTTATAAGTGCTTGGGTTCAAATCCAAGCACTCCTACTTCTTAGCTTTACAGGGTACATTACTAAACTTCTCCCAGTCATCATTTGTTTTTTGTAAACAGAGGGTCTTTGCAGAAACCTCGCAGAGTAGCAGAGAGATGAGATTCGAGGAATCTCAGCACATTCTTGGCACATGGTAAGTGCTAGATAATTTACAGTGTCTTTTATTAGAACAGCAGAGCTGGCAGGATAGAGCCAGAGGGTACCAGGAAGGTGGCAGAGGCTGCAGGAGGGAGGACCCCACCACAGGTGTGGGTGTACAGGAGGGGAGGAGCTCTGCGATGGGGCATGCCATCCGAGTTGGAAGGAGATTCCATTTGGGGACGGGGGGCACTCCCTGACCAAAGTGAGAACATTCCAGAAGGGTCGGGCTTGGTGAGGAGCTCTGGGTGGCCTGCAGGGATCATTGGACTGGGAGTTGGGGGGCTGCCCGTGAGTCCTGCAGGGCCCTTGGGAAAAGCTGCCATGCTCCCTGAGCCCCTAAGAAGGGTGCTGAGCCTCCTGGGTAGCTGTCAGTGTTTTACTAGGCTCCACGTGGGGAAAGGCTTTTAAACGGAAAGGGGCAAGGAAGAGGTAGATGGGAGGCTGCTGGGCAAGAAAAAACAGGGGTTCTGGGCATTGGGCCGGGAGGGCAGGGTGCCGGGGCTGCCTGGGGCAGGGACAGACCTCTCGGAGGTGGCCTTGCTGGGGGTGCTACAGTCGGAATTCATGGATGCCAGCGAGATGATGGACATCTGCCTGTAGGAGCGCAGCATGGACCGGGGGCGGCCCACTCTCCGGTCATCGAAGTCGGGCTGTGGGGGGAGAACAGAGGTGTGAGGATGAGGCTAGGGGTGGCGGGAGGATTAAAGCCTGTGGCCCGCCCTCATTCCCGGGTCCTGGGCGGTCATCTCTAAGTCCTTGTATGATAGGAGTGTCTTTGTGATTCACAGTGGCCCCTGGACCATACCTGAATTTATGCTCCCGATAGCCAGAAAGACCAGCCCTAAGCTGTGAGCCCTGAGATACCAGTTCAACTTCCAGAGCAGTGCTTTTCAGCTGGTGCGCCGTGGCACACTGGTGTGCTGTGAGAAGGTCTTAGGTGTGCCACAAAATATTTTAAAAATCATGAGTTAAATTATTTTCGAAAGGAGTTGAAAGCACATTAAGTATATTCTTTTTATTTTGATCAACATAATTTTAGTGTGCTGTGGAAGTTTAACCATAGGTTCAAAAGAGCTGCGACCTAAGAAAGGTTGAGAAACACTGGACTAGGAGACGGATGGGCCTGGAGATTGACTTCAATCACATGGCCAGTGAATCAATAAATCATGACTACATAGTGAAGCCCCTGTAAGCTCCTAGATGCTTAGGCTCCCGGGAACTTCCTGGTTGGGGTGACACATCCCGATGCTGGAAGAGAGACATGTCCTGAGGACATGCTGCCTCTCATTTGGGACCTTCCCAGAACTCAGCCCATGCATCTCTTTATCTGGCTGGTCTTGATTTATATTACAAACTGAAGTCATATGTATAGTGCTATCCTGAGTTCTGTGAGTCATTCTAATGAATTATCAAACCTGAGCAGATGGTGGAAACCCCCCGATTTGTAACCAGTTGGGCAGAAGTGTGAGTGGCATGGGGAGCCCGGGGCTCATGGCTAATGTCAGAATCACTAGGAATTGAAGATGGTGCTCTCAGCCTGGGGAAGGTGACTAACTCCAGGTAGTTCACATCAGAATTAGATTGCGGGGACTTCATAGTATTGAAGATGAGAACTGGTCTCATGTGAAAAAAGCCTTGAAAAAAGACTTGAGTTCACCTCTAGGTTCTTTCAGTAACTCACTTCCCTTCTCTGGGTCTCGGTTTTACCATTTATAAAATGGGAAGGTTAAACCAGATGGCTTTTGAGGGAGTGTAAAACCTTAACATTTTATAATTCCACTTTATAAGGAAGAGGATAAGAAAATATCCCTGTGAGCACCAGGCTAATGGCTTCTTTAGGACAAGGAGCTCAGCAGCCAGAAGCACTGAACTTGAGCCAACAGAAAGAACCACATGGAAATTCTGACCCACACTCATTTGCCATGTGACTCCTGGAATGCAAGCTACTTGACCCTCTCCATCTCAGGAGAGATACAAGGGGTTGTTTTAAAATAATTCCTACCTTCCAGGCCTGTAAGGATTAAATGACTTAGTAGATATCAAGTGTGTCTTCGACCAGGCCTAGCACACAGCAGGTGCTTCGTCACTGTAGCTTTCACTATTTCAGTATCCTTTGAGTAGCTGGTGTTTACATGGTCTCAATTGCAAGTGGAGTTTATTTGGGGGTGACGTTTGAGGGACTGAGCTTATAGGCAGGTTCTCCTGGATTGTACCAGCTGGGTCCCTTCCAGCTCCAGTCTCCATCATCCTTCCCTGCCCTGTCTCACCCCCTCCTGGCTACAGGGACAGCACATACCATCTCTCTGGCCCCATACTCCTTCTCCACCTTCACTTTCAGGTTCTTGAAACATTCCTCCATCCGGTCATGGAAGGGACGCAGGTTCTCTGACACCCTTTTCTCGTGGATCTTAATCCCAGCTCCCAGGAAGGGGATCTGGGGAGAAAACAGTCACAGTGAGCCAGAGGTGGGCTAGCTGGCCTCAGCATGGGACCCAGCCTACCAAGGCGGCCGAAGTCCAGTCTGCTAAGAGTTCATTAAGGGCTGCAGGGTCCCCAGCCATGGGGAATAGGGGAATCCACACCTTGGGGTTTGCTCTGGAAGGAGGAAAAGACCTCAGCTGGCCTTGCCGCACAGGAGGGCTGGACCTCCTCCCATCAGAGGCCACATGCGTGGGTAAAGCAGCCCCTTCTAGAATCTGTGGAGGAGCAGAGCCTGGGGACCGGGAAAGGAATCTCTATTGCTTTGACTTAAAGCCTTGCTTAAGAAGTTCTTGGTAACACAAAAATGAAAGCATCAATGTCAAAAGATGGGAGACAGAAAAAGGGAAGAGCCGAGAGGGGACGGAGGAGTGGGCACAGCCTCATCGTATGACAGGGAGGTCCAATATACTTCACAGCTGCTGCAGAAAGACGTGGACGCATGAAGATCATGAAGTCAGCCCCCCAGTAGGGAGTTTTCAAAATAATGTAAAAGCTCGGGAAGATGAGGGAGGCAGGGAGGGCTGACATGAGGGAGTCAGTCCTGCTCCCTGCAGAGGAGGAGGATGCATGCTGGCTGAGCGGCAGATACAGCAAGGGAAGCTGTGGCCACTGCTCAGAGAAGCCCAGGATGCTACGGGTGTGGCTTAGGGAGACATCAACAGGGGTGCAAAGGGGTAGATATCAATTATTTGGGGAAAATGCTTTTATGACGGCAATGTAAAGATATTTCTGCCTCCTTCTCTTGGAGGTCTCCTTGAAATGACGAGGTGGAGGAGAAACAGAAAGCTCAGTGAAAAGTGGAGCCATACACTTGGCCCACGCCACACACAGGTGGAAGGAGGATGGTGGAGGGAGGAAGGTTACTGACCTTCCGGAACTTAGTGGAGAGCTGGTGATTAGAAAAGGCTGATCTGCCTCTAGGAGCCCAGTAGGGGCTCAGGGGTTGGAGGTTCTGGGCATCACAGGGAAGCTGGGGGTGGGGGTGGGGGACAGGGATACACACAGAGGGAGGGGTTGAATTTCACCAGGTCAGTTGGATCAACAGTGACTTATCTTCTTAGAACAATTAGAACCAGGAGCTCTGGGCTCAGGGGTACCAGGCACAATAGGGGGCAGGATGAAGAGCCAGCCTGGAAATGGGCTGAAGGATAAGTCAGCACATGGACAGCGAGGCCTGCACTTCCCAGTCCCCAAACGTCCAGCAGCATAGTAGTTGGGATTATCTTCGTTTGCAACAGCTTGAAGGGTCTGACTCTGAAGGAGGTGAATGGTTCCATATAGATACAGACATTTGCGGATCATTCAGTTACCATATGGCAATGCCACACAGTTGGCAAGGCTCCCTCTCATGTTTACAGGTTTTCATTTAGCCTCAGTCTTAATCATGAAGAGACTGAGAAGACCACCAGACAGAAGCCAGAACCAACAAATGGGAAAGAAGCCAAAAAGGAAGACAGGAAAGGAGGATGAAAGGAAAGAAGAAAGAAAGGAGGAAGCATAGAAAGATGGAGGAAAGGAGGGACAAAGGAAAAAAAGGGAAGGAAGGAATGAGGGAGGGAAAAAAGGAGGGACGAATGTAAGGAAGGAGGGAAACAAAGAAAGAAAAAACAAAAGAATTTAGAAGAAACAGAAAATAAAGAGAGCCTAAGAAAACATTATTTAAAAAAATTTAATTATATAGAAACAGAAAGATCCTCCATCCATGGCAAAAAGAGAAGGATTTTATATAAATATTAATAATGATGGAAATACTGCACAAAAACTCTAGGAAGATATAGTTAAAATTGTAAATTTATAGCTTTAGTTGTACATATTAGACAAGATAGAAAACTGATAAGCGAAGTGACCATCTCAAAACAGTACAGCAAAAGGATAGAAATACTAGAAGAGTAGATATGAATGAAAAAGAAAATAACTTACAACAGAGAGGATCAACAAAGTCACAGGTTGGTTCTTGAAAAGATATAACAATAATAAACCCCTAAGAAGACTAACCAAGAAAACAGAAGATACGAATAACCAGAACTGAAAATAGCATATCACCACAGGAGAATACAGCCTACACAAAATCATAAGGCCACGCATGGTGGGTCAGCTATATAGTCCAGTTACTTAGGAGGCCAAGACAAGAGGATGACTTGAGACCAGGATTTCGAGACCAGCCTGAACAACACAGTGAGTCCCCATTTCTACAAAGCATTAAAAAAAAAAACAAGAGGTAGTGGTGTGAGCCCATATTCCCAGCTACTCAGGAGGTTGAGGATCACTTGAGCCCAGGATGATGATGATGCCACTGCACTCTAGCTTGACAACAGACAAGACCTGGTATTGAAAAAAATATATATTATGACCAAGGAGGATTTATTTTATATATGTAAAATTGGTTTAATATTCAATTCTTATCTAGAATATATATATAAACTCCTGTAAATCAATTGTAAAAGGACAACTTAATTAAATAAGTAAACAATTTGAGTATTTTGCAAAAGGGTAATCCAATTACCAGAAAGCATGTGGAAAGGTAAATTAAAACTAAACTGAGATACCATTATACAACCACCAGAAGGACTAAAATTAAAAATACTCACAGTATCAAGTGTCAGTGAGAATGTGAAGCAACTCACTCTTAGAAGTTGGTGGGAGTTATGACTCAAGGGACATCATTTAAAAAACAAAAAAGAAGTTGGTGGGAGTGAAAAAAGCTTCAGCCACTTTGGAAAACTACTTCTTGTATCTAGTAAGGCTAAATGTGTGTGATCCAGCAATTCCACTACTACATGGATACTGAAGGAACTCAGTGCTTATGTCAAAGACATGGTCAAGAACCTTCATAGCAACTTTGCTTGTAAATATGAACCCTGAAAACAACCAAAATGTCCATGAACAGGAGAACAGATTCATTGGTAAATTCCTGCCACACTGTATACTCATACAGATAACACTTAGAAACAAAAAGAATCCAACCTCTGTTATATGCAACAAACTAGATGAACCTTAAAGGCATTAGGTTGAACAAAAGAAACCAGACATACAATAACACATATTGTTAAATATAATTTGTAAGAAGTTTAAGAACAGGCAAAACTAACCTAAGGTGACAGAAGTTAGTATCTACTAAAGCTGAATATTCCCTTGGTGCTGTGTCCAAGCAGTTCTATGTCTAAGTATATTCTCAACAGAAATTGTGCATATGTGTGCCAAGAAGGCACACAAAAAGATGTTCATAACAGCTTTACTTATAATAGCCCCAAAGTGAAATCAACATGATTTCTCCATCAGTATAAAAATAAGTAAATACATTTTGGTATGAAAATGAATAGTAGACAGCTATGTACAACAAAATGGATGAATTTCACCAACATAATATGGAGCTAAATAAGTTACACACAAAAGAAAGCATGCTATGTGATCCTGTTTATATATAGGTTAAAAAAATAAGCAAAGTGAATTATAGTATTTAAGCATAAGCCCTTGTGTGGTAAAACATTTTTAAAAAGCCAGGAAATGATTAGTAGAAAAGCAGGATGGTGGTTGCTTTTGAGGAAAGATGGTGATGACTGCAAGAAGGTATAAGGTGGACTTAGGGGGGCCAACACAATCCTATGCCTTCATCTGGGTGGGGGTCATGTGGGTGTATGCTTTGTGATAAAAGTAGTGAGCTGTATATTTTTATGTGCACTTTTCTTCATGTAATATTTCCCAATACAAAGTTTTGGAAGAAGAATGTACTGTAGACATTTTCAATGCCAATAAATATAGAGAAAAATTAAGAAAAAGGATAAGAAGAAAAAAATAAGAATCTGTCTGTCTGGAAATCTGTGAAATCTTGAACACCAAACACACTTTGAAAGCTTCACGGTTGCTAGAGGTGCAGGTACATTCATTCCCCTTTGAAATCTAAGGCTCTCTTATTTCGAGAACAGTTATGTACAACAAAATGGATGAATGCCACCAACATAATATCAAGCTAAGTAATTTACACACAAAAGAACACATATTACATGATATGTTCTGGCTTTTCAAAACCAAGATCCAATCTAGAATTAAGCTCCAAGTGGGCAGGAAGCAAGCCCAGTTCTGTCCATACAATCTCTGTTGCTTGGCACCGTGCATTGTGTAGAGACACAATAAATACAGGTTGCAAGAATGAATGGAAGGGAATAGATCAGAAAGAGCTTGTCTACTGTGTGTGATAACATAAAAGGCTGCCTTCCTCATGAGCAGGGCTACACCTTTTGCGTGCAGGTGCCCATATTTGGGTGCCAGGGTCTGAGTGGGAAAGACATGGTCTAGGGCAATCTCCTTCGGAGGCTAACAAGGTGATGTGTTCTGGCTTTGCAAAACCAAGATCTAATCTAGAATTAAGCTCCAAGTGGGCAGGAAGCAAGCTCCTGGCCTGGGGGCAGTAGGTGTAGAAGATGGCCACTGGGGGTGCTATCTGAAGGCAGCTAGCCAATGGGTCTCAGAAGCAGTAACATCTAATAGGGTACAAGCTTTCAGAGTTTCCAATTTGTGTTGGTAGTGTTCCTCTAATTAGCACCAAGACATTGGTACAAGTTTCTTAGAAGGTATAGGCTGGCATTAGCTATACTGTGAGGCTGAGGTCCATTCTCTGGATATGGAGAACACAGCACGGACAAGCTATTACCAGATGGGAAGAGTTCCCCAGTAGAGAGGACCAGGGCAGTGGTGTGGGCTGAGAGTGACACCCAACAACTATGCAAATTTATTTGACATGTTAGCCTTCCCTGGGGCACTCCAGAAATATCTGAGATGGAAACCCACCAAAGCCTGGCCTTCCTGCTTCCCAAGTTGGAGGTGCTGGAGGAGAACACCACTATTTGAATATTAAAGGGCACGATGACCCCAGAAGGCTAGGACCTGGAGGATGGATATTCAAGTTTCACAGGTGGCATGAGGTAAAGAGGGAGAGAAAATTCCAGACAGACACACAAAATGCATTCGGAAAAAGTACGTCTGTGCAGTGCTGGGTGTTTCATTTTTAAAGCCCCACTTTGCATAAATTGGCAGAGGCAGAGAAGGACCTGAATTAGGAATCCTTATTTTAAGAAAAAAGGCTGCACCCAATGCTTCTCATTCCCTGATTTCCCTAGAGTAACAAAAACTCCCTGCCACAAAAGCTTGCTTTTCTTTGCACAGTGACTGGCAAGAAGGGAGGGCGGGCAGGCAGCTGCAAGCTGCTGCTCCCTGCCCCTGCACTTACCACTTGCCTCCTGCCAGCTCCTGTCCTCCAGAGCCCAACCCTGTGTTCTGCTGAGAGCCCAGAGCTGGTGGGCTTTTGAGGAGGGGGCTGCCCCAGGCCAGGAGGGGAGGCCTGGTCCTTTGAAAGCCTCCATGGGAGGGATCTAGACGACTATTTCTTATGCAGGGAGAGGGTAAGAGAGGAAAAGGGAAGAGGAAGAGAAGCTGAGGGAGGAGTAAGATGGGGAGGGGTGGAGCAGAGGCAAAAGAAAGCCCAGAGATGGGAGCAAAAGGATTCTAAATGGGGGTGGGAGGAGAGGAGAGACAGATGCACAGAAAGGAGAGAAAGGAAGAAAGAAAGAGACAAGGAGAGAAGGGACAAAGCAAAGATAAGCTCCCAGCCCGGGAGAGCAGGGAAGTGAGAAGCCTGAGTCCTCTGGCTGGGCAGCAGCTGGTGTGCGATGCAGACCCTTTGACCCACAGCCAAGCAAACAAAGGCCTCAATTATTTCCAAGCCTGATATCCATCAGAGCATTACTGCAACAAACTGGGTCAGCCCTAGAAGGAGGAGAGGGGGAGGTGGGGGCCCAAGACTTCTATTATCTGATTGGCCTGTACTGGGTGTGGGGGGAGGTGCTGGTGGGTGTGCGGGGGCTTCTACTCACTTTCGTCCCACTGTGAAAAGCCATCTCCTGAATTCAACATCAAATAAAGCAATCTTAGCAACATCCAACACAGCATTGCTGCCCGTTACCCGTGCAACACCCAAGAGTGCAATGCCCCCAAATCTCTGTTCTAGGATGAGCCAGCTCAGGTATGATGTAGAGTTAGAAGAGGGGCTGTGACAGCCAGGGAAAGGTGATCCTGTGCATCAGGCCATATGAGCTCGAGCCTAGCTTAGAGCCAGTGGATCATGGCGAGGGGACAGGCGGGAGTCCAGCTCTGCTTTACCTGCCATGCAATCAGGTCTTTGAGACGGTTCAGCCTGTCCTGGTCCTCAGGATGGTCCCTGATGTACTCCTCGGTGAAGAAGGCCTGGGAAGAATAGACAGGAATTTGGGGTTTCCTGTTCACTTGGCATGGACCCCCATGACCAATCTCTTTGATGCTGGGAGAAGATTCAATTTGAAAGGGGGCAGGGATGAGGTTACAGGCATGTGGATGAGAAGGGCTGCAAATTCCAGAGAAGTAGTCTTCAAATTGGGGTTCCCAGGCCAGCAGCAGCAGCACCTGGGAACTTGTTAGTGATGCAAATTCTCTGCCCCCAGCTCAGACCTACTGAATCAGAAGCCCTGGGGTTGGGTAGGGGACCAGTGTGACAATAGGCCCTGTGGGTGACTCTGATGTACCTTTAAGTTTGAGAATGGGGCTCTGAGGGCAAGTAAGCTCACCTTATGGCAAGTGAAGGTGGCAGCTCCCCAGTCCTTTCTGGGGCTCGTGTCCCTAATGTAAGCACACATGTATGCAGGCATATTATATCACTCCACAAAGCTGAGCAAATGGTCACCAGTGATGACAACATGGGGTGCCGAGGGCAGCAGAAAGGACTGATTACACAGTACCCATACTATCGTGTTGTATTCTTACTTTTATGTCAATAAGTAACATATGAAAGACAATAGGAAATTAATCATGATATTTATCCCAATGAAGAATCCATTTTTTCCTTCAGTGTCTGCTATATGAAAACCAAGTAAGGACTTTCTATTCTTTAATGCCAAGAAACCCATGTTTTCCTGCTAAGAAAGTGCAATTTCACCACCCCCTACCCTCTGCCCAGTGGATAAGGTGACTTATACATGCCTAATGGACGCTATTTCTCTTTTTGCCATGGATACCAGAAAGTTCAAAAATGAAATCTGTGGCTCACATATGTGGGGCTTTCTGGAGAGACATTATAACCTAGATGGCTAGATTACAGCTCCCTTCTTACAGTTGATCTCCTAGTCCTTCTGTCGTTTCATATATTCTGAAGTTCATTTCTTTCCATTTGTATACACCATTTCAAATCCTCTGTGGAAGAGATGTGTTTGTACAAGTGGTATCTACTGATTCACCGTTCCTGTACTTTCACAGTCATCCTACAGCCTTCCCTTAATAGAGTTGTCTGGATCTGCCCAGTGGGGTGAGGGCCCCTTATCACCTGTGCCCCTTCCTGTCTGAGCACAGGGTGTGGTGATGAGGGCAGGAAGAATTTGGGAGCACAGCTAAGACATGAGGCTGTAGAAATGCTGGGAGCTAAATGAGGTCCAACCAAGCTGAATGTCCCTTTGGGGGACAAGGACAGACATAGTAGGAGGAGCAACATGCATCTATTTCTGCCCCCCAGCCATCCCACTGCTGCTCTGCACCCCACCAGGCCCCAGAGTGCAGAAACCCTCACCTTCTCATACTTAGCGAAGCCTCCCATGACGGCAGGGTCCACGATCCCATTCAGGAGCATGGAGAGTGGGTTGATGGGGAGGGTCTCGTCACTCTGGTACTGGTTAATCATCATCAGGATCTTCTCGTTGGCTGTTGACATAGTTTCAATGGCATTTTCCAGAGGACTAATTGTGGTCTGTTGAAAACAAGATCATCAAGAAGAAAGGGACTTAGCAGTTGCTTAAAAAACAGATATAATTATTAGCCAAAGTTGATGTTACCTACGGGAGGGGATTCGACTGAGGCAATGCTCCCTAGGGGGCTGTAGAAGGATATTGTTGTAATCTGTCAGCTATGGGGACTGTCTGCTGCTTGGAGAGAGAAAGGCTAACTTTCTGCTTCACAAGGAAGAGATTTACTTAGGGAGGCAGAAAGTGTCAGGCACTGGCTGAGGTTTCAGAGGCTGAATGTGCCCAAGAGAAGAGTTTCTCTTATTATTATCTGGGTGAAAGATGTTCCAACTCAGGCTTAGAGGTAGTGGTTGAGCAGCTACTGTGTGTGAGCTATGAGCTGGAAAGATCAGAGCAAATGTGCAGTGTGAGCACCAAGCCTGGTACATGGTAGATCCTAGGACTGGATGTTGTTAGAGGGGTTGATTTATTGTAGTTGGGAAGATAAGACTAAATACCTCTCCAACACCTCTTAGAAAGCAATACAGAGTGCCATCAGATGCTAACTGGCAAAATGGGAATCTGGAGTGACAAATGAAACTAGGGGTCAAGAAACATTTTCTATAAAAGGGTCAGACAGTAAATATTTTAGGATTTGTACCCCAGATGGCTCTGCTGCAACTACTCAACTCTGCTATTGTAGGGCCAAAGCATCTACAGGCAGCATGTAAATAAATAAACATGGTTGTTCCAATAAAACTATTTACAAAAATAAGTGGCAGGTGGCTCCTAACCATAGTTTGTTGACCTCTGAACTAAACTAAAACAATTAAAACTGAGTATAAATCTTCTTAAGTTTGTTAAGATTTATTTGGTGGCCTAACATGTGACCTATCCATAGGAGAATGTTCTCTATCCTGGAGAATGTTGCACTTGAGATGATGTGTATTCTGTCATTGTTAGGTGAGACGTTCTGTGTTTGCTGGGTCCATTTGATCTAAAGTATAAAGTTACTCCAATGTTTCCTTTTGGATTTTCCAGGTGGCTGATCAATCCATTATTGAAAAGTGGGACACTGATGTCCCATACTAGGATTATGTTGCCATCTATGCCTCTTTCAGATCTCTTAATGTTTGCTTCATATGTGTAGGTGCTCCATTGTTGGGAGCATGTATATTCATAATTGTTATATCCTCTTGATGAATGAACACTTTTATTACTACATAATGACCTTCATTGTCTCTTTTTAGGTTTTTTTTTAACCTAAAGTCTACATTGTCTGAAGTAAATCTAGCTATGTCTTCTGTTTCTCATTTGCCTCGAACGACTTTTTTCATCCTTTTACTTTCAGTCTACAATTATCCTCAATGGTGACATGAATCTCATGTAGGCAGCATATAGTTGAGTCTTGTTTCTTTGGTATATTCAGCCACTTTATGCCTTTTGATTGGAGAATTTAATCCATTTACATTCAGAATAATTATTGATAGGTAAGGACTTACTGGTGCCATTTGTTATTTTGTAGATTTTTTGTGTTTTGCTCCTCTATTACTTTCTTCTCTTATGGTTTGATGGCTTTCTGCAGTAGGGTGCTTTGGGTAGTTTCCTATTTTGTGTATTTATCTATTATAGACTTTTGTTTTGTGGTTACCCTGAGGCATACATAAATCATCTTATAACTGGTTTAAGTGGATAACAACTTAACTTCATTTTTTTGTTGTTGGGGTTTTGTTTTTGGAGTAAGGGTCTCATTCTGTCACCCAGGCTGGAGTGCAATGGTATCATCATAGCTTACTATAGTGTCAAACTTTTGGCATGAGTGATTCTCCTGCCTCAGCCTCCTGAGTTGCTAGAATTAAAAGCACATGCCACCACACTTGGCTAATTTCTTCTATTTTTGTAGAGACAGGATCTTGCTATTTTACTTAGGCTTTGATGTATTTTCATACTATTTTCTACAGAGACTGTATTAGTTTGCATCCCACCAGCAGTGTACACCTGTTCTTTTCTCTCCACATCCATGCTAGCATCTATCATTTGTGGCCTTTTTGATTAACACCATTCTCCTTGGAGTTAGGTAATATCTCATTATGGTTTTGAGTCACATTCTCTAATGATTAGAGAAACTGAGCATTTTTTCTTATCTTTATTGGCCATTCTCCAATTGGTCTATCTCCTTTTGAAAAGCTTCTGTTCATGTTTTTTGCCCACTTTTTTAGAGGGCTGTTTGACTTTTTTTCTTGCTGATTTGTTTTAATTCTTTATAGATTCTGATTATCAGCCCTTTATTGGATATATAGCATGTAAGTTGTCTATTTACTCTATTGCTTATTCCCTAGCTGTACAAATCTTTTAAATTTAATTAAGTCCCATATGTTAATTGGTTATGTTGCTGGTATGATTGCCTTTGGGGTTTCCTTCATAATTTTTTTTTCCCTAGGCTGATATCTGTAAGAGAACATTTCTTCCACAATTCTTACATTAAAATTCTTACAATTCTTACATTAAGAATGTATGTAAGAACATTCATTAATGTAATTCTTACATTACAATTCTTACATTAAATTCCAACATTTTCTTCTACAATTCTTATAGTTCCCTGTCTTAGGTTTAAGTCTGTTCTCCACCATGAATTAATTTTTTTTTGAGTGGTGAAAAGTGCTGATCATGTTTCAGTCTCTACATGTGGCTATTCAATTTTCCCAGTACCATTTATTGAATATAGATTCTCTTCCCCAGTGTATGTTTTTGTCTGCTTTGTCAAAGACTAGATGGGAATATGAGGATGGTTTTATCTGGGTTCTCTGATCTGATCTATAGGTCTACACCTCTGTTTTTTGTGCCAGTACCATGCTGTTTTGGTTATCATAACTTTGTAGTATAAACTTGAAGCCTGGTAATGTGACGACTCCAAATTTGTTCTTATTGCTTAAAATTGCTTTGCCTGTTCAGGGTCTTTTATGGTTCCATACAAAGCGTAAAACTATTTTTTCTAGATCTGCAAGAACTGATGTTGGTATTTTAATGGTGATTGCATTGAATCTATAGATCACTTTGAGTAGTATAGACATTTTAGATGGTGATTCTGCTGATACATGAGGATGATATTTTTTTTATTTGTTTACAACCTCCACAATTTCCTTCCCCTATGTTTCATAGTTCTCTCTGTAGAAGTTTTTCACCTCCTTAATTAAATATATTCCTAGGTATTTTATTTTTTTTGCTGCTGTTGAGAAAGGTATGGAGTCTTTGATTTTTTTCTCAGCTTGACTGTTCTTAGTGTACTACAGTGCCATTGATTTGTGCTACTGATTTGTGTACACTGATGACGCATACACATTTAAAACTTTGCTGAATTTATCTATCAATTCCAGCAGTCTCAATTTGTGTACATTGATGACACACATACACCTAAAACTTAGCTGAATTTATTTATCAGTTCCAGGAGTCTCTTGGCATTATCTTTGGGGTTTTCTAAATATAAGATCATACCATGAGCAAAGAGCAAAAATTGGACCTATTCTTTCCCCATTTGGATTCCCTTGATTTCCTTCTCTTGTCTCATTGCTCTGGCTAGGACTTCAAGCACTATGTTGAATACAAGTGGTAATAGTGGCCAACCTAGTTTGGTTCCAGTTCTAAGCAGAAATGTTTTAAATTTTTCCCCATTCAGAATGATGTTCACTCTGAGTTTGTTGTATATGTTATAATTTTAAGGTAAGTCCCATCGATGGCTATTTTGTTAAGAGTACTTATCATAAAAGTGTGTTGAATTTTGTCTGGGTTTTCTGTGTCTACTGAGAGTATCATATGGTCTTTGTTTTTGATTCTTTTTATGTGGTGAATTACATTGATAGAGTTGCATATACTGAAACATCCTTTTATCTCTAGTGTAAAGCCCACTTGGTCATGGTGGATTTTTTTTTTTTAGGAAATGAATCAGTGTGCTGGGATTTTATTGAGAATTTTGCATCTATATTACTCATAAGGGATATTGGTCTATAGTTTCTGTTGTATCTTTCCCTGGCATTGATATCATGGTGATATTGGCTTAATAAAATTAGTTGGGGAGAATTCTTTCCTTCTTTTTTTTTTTTTTTTGTTGTTGTTGTTGAGACAGAGCCCTGGGTAGAGTGCCATAGTGTCATAGCTTACAGCAACCCCAAACTCTTGGGTTTAAGTGATTCTCTTGCCTCTGCCTCCTCAGTAGCTGGGACTACAGGCACCCACCACAATGCCCAGCTATTTTTCAGTTGTAGTTGTCATTGTTGTTTGGCAGGCCTGGGCTGGGTTTGAACCCAACAGGTATATGTGACTGGCACCTTAGCTGTTGAGCTACAGGTGCTGAGTCAATTCCGTCTTTCTTGATGTTAAAGCATAGTTTCTTCTGTATTGGCACTATAGAGGCTTCTAGAATTGGTGAATTAAGAGCCACACCATAGGGAATCTCAGAATTAGTGTGGTATTTGTGAAGCCCAAATGCTTCTCTCCACAGAGAGAAGCTGAGTGCTAGAGATTCCTGTCCCAATTTTATGGTGCAGGGCCTGGGGTAGAGTCCATGCCCCAGGTGCCTCCATTTTTCATATCAGTTCACCATGGATGTTTCCTCAGTTGCCTGGTGTGTAGAAGTCTCTGAACAGGTCTCTGGCTTTCTCTCAGAGGGAAGTGATCCACGAATGGATATTTATTTGGTGTGCCCATGGCTAGAGAGCCAGCCAGGAGACTCCTGTGCTGCCATGTTGCTGACCTTCTTCTCCTTGATCTCTTTGTAAACTAGTTCCTTACACTTCTGTGAAAGGCCTTCTCACCTCCTTTCTCTTCTATGTCTGCACATATTTGAAAATGGTTGCTCTCTGCAGCAACAAGACCCTGGGAATAGCTTCTATCTCTGTCAGTGTCCCTCTTTCTCTGTTACGTGTGCACACATACACACATGCAGAACACACTCAGTACACACACACACCCTATACCAGCACACACCCACACACACAATGTGAACTTGGGGACAATGCTGCTCGGTCTGGCAGGGGCTGCAGTCCACAGTCCTACACCCTGAAACCTAGTATCTGGCAAGTGTACAGACAAACCTGGCAGGCGTTTTAAGGGGCCAAAGTCTAACTGAGTTGTAAGGAACATCTATCACTACCACTTGTATTGAACCTCACATTGCCCTTGGATTTCAACAATAGCCTGCCATATCTGAAAGCCCCAGGTTTTAAGGTGAAATGAGCTATTGATTGGCTTTTCTCCTCATTTTTGAAGTTATTTTTAGATTCCCAGATCTTTATCCTCATCACAGCCATCAGAAACAGCAAATTAAAATGAAAATAACTGTAGTTTCTCACTGAAGGGCACTTGTGTAGACCAAATATATAACTCTCAGAGCATGGTTATGGGGTTTATATATTTGGTGGAAGATATGGATGTCAGAAGCTGATAACAGGAATAAAAGCAATGATGAAGGCCAGGTGGGGTGGCTCACGCCTATAATCCTAGCACTCTGGGAGGCCAGGGCTGGTGGATTGCCTGAGCTCAGAAGTTTGAGATCAGCCTGAGCAAAAAATGAGACTTTTTTGTTTTCTAAAATAGAAAAAACTAGCCAGGAATTGTGGCAGGTATCTGTAGTCCCAGCTACTCATGAGGCTGAGGCGAGGGGATCGCCTGAGCCCAAGAGTTGGAGGTTGGTGTGAGCTAGGATGCCATAGCACTCTGCCCAGGATGACAGAGTGAGACTCTGAGAACAAACAAACAAACAAACAAACATAACAAAGTAATGATCATGATAATGAAGATGACTCCATTGATTGATAATCTTCTATGTGGCAGCACATGTTGGACATGTCATACATAGGCACATTTAATTCTCCAATAACAGGTTAAGTCACTTGTCCATGAGCAAATGGTGGCAGAGCTAGAGAGAGAACTTGGACATTCCTGTTTTCTCCCAGCACATTTGGATCAAGTCCTGATACCAAACTTGCCATCAACTGGCTGTTGAGACTTAGTCAAGTCCTCAAATCTTTGGTCTCTTTCCTAAGCTGAGCCTCAGGTTCTTAATTGGCAATACAGGTATAATAACCCTTGCTGAGCTGGTTGTAAAGGGAAAATAAATTATTAAGGGAAATTTCTTTGGAAAAAAATGTAAAAGTATGTTGAGGGGAGATAAAGACAAAAAAGGATGTGATCACAATCCCTATTATATGGGTGATATTTATATTTCATATTTTTCAAAGGCATTTCACCAATATTGCCTTTTAAATCTTCCTAAGAATCTTATAAGCTGCACAGGAAAGGTGCTATTTTCACTGTGATTTCTGCCTCAGTTTGCTTTGGCAGTTCAAGTCCCACCTCTGCACCTCAGTTTCCTATGAGTTCATATGCAAAATGAAGAATCAGAATCAGAAACTGGAGAACTATGGGCCAAACCAGGCTGGCAGAGGCCTATCGCTTACCTTACCTACTAATCCAGGGGAACGATGAGGTAGCTACTGTAGTTTGCCACAGCCTCTACTGGTTCCTGTTGTCTTATTGTGGTTTTTTAAATATATTTACCTTATCTTGCTGCGCTCTAAAGGTATTTAAATTTATAGCATTAGGACTAAAAGATCCCCAAGATCCTTCTCAGCTCTGAAATTCCATACTTTTGCAATTCCCGTTTACAGAGATACACAGTGCTTGTCCAGCATATCACACAGCTTGTTGACAGCCAAGTTGAATTTGGTTCTCTGATTCCTGGATCAGGTGGCTCCAGGTAAAGACCACATTTCTCAGAGCCAGGACCAAGAAACAAATCCCTGATAAGCAGAACTTACACTTACAGAGAACACTTCTCTATTCAAAATATACTGTAGTTGTGACCATTTATGAAAGAAATAAGTGAGGACAAGATGGAAATTCATGTAACACAAACACAAATGCTTGGGACTCAAGCAGGGCATTAAACTTTTGTGTCCTAGATATCCTGAAATTCTTGGGAACTTATCTGAGGGAAGTTATCAAGTTATTCACTTTGGTCAATGTTTTGAATGTTTTCCCAGTCTTTCTCTAGAAGGTTATCAGGGTGAAAGGAACAAGTCAAAAATGTTGACTATTCCTTTCCTAAATTAAGAATCATGAAGAATTTTATGGATTCTTGTTGTATGAATTTTATGAATTCTTCAAAGAAGGTAACCAGTTCAGACTTTATGGGTATCTATATATCGATTGACTGATTTACTTAAGCATTTTTCATTGACATCTATTGTGGGCCTGGGACTATTCTTAGCCCTTAGAGAAATGGCAGGGAATACATTTGGAATTTATATTCTAGTGTAGTGAATAGTCTAACACCTCATATTTATCTTTATATTAATTCATACTAAAAATAAACAAATTGGCTCAGCGCTTGTAGCTCAAGAGGCTAGGGCGCCAGCCACATACACTGGAGCTGTTGGGTTCGAATCCAGCCTTGGCCTGCCAAATGACGACGACAACTACAACCAAAACAGAGCTGGGCATTGTGGTGGGTCACAAAATAGCCAGTCCCAGCTACTTGGGAAGCTGAGGCAAGAGAATAGCTTAAGTCCAGAAGTCTGAGGTTGCTATGAGCTTTGCTGCCATGGCACTCTACCGAGGATAACAGCTTGAAATTCTGTCTCAGTAAATAAATGAATGAATGAATAAATAAATAAATAAAAACAAATTGGAGGGTGGCCCGTTGCTCAGTGAGTAGGGCACCAACCACATACATTGAGGGTGGGGGGTTCGAGCCTGGCCTGAGCCAGCTAAGCAACAGTGACAACTGAAACAGAAAAATATCTGGGCATTGTTGTGGGCACCTGTTGTCCCAGCTATTCGGGAGGCTGAGGCAAGAGAATTGCTTAGGCCCAAGAGTTTGAGGTTGCTGTGGCACTCTACCAGGGGTGACATGGCGATATGTGTCTCATAAAAAAATAAATAAATTAAATAATTATGTAGTCTATTAGAAGATGATAAGAGATTTAAAAAGAAATATAGTAGTACAGTCTAGCAGAAATGGCTAAAGGAGGAGACATGCCTTACTGAGCACTACCAGGGGCTCAGCAGGGCAAGTGGGCAGAGGATACAGATTGGTAGAAAGTTACTGACTTCTTACCTCAAAGACAAGATTAGTGTTCCTCTTTAGTATTTTGTGAACATGGGAGAATGCTATAAAGCCGTTCACAAGTGCCTGGGACGCTCGTTAAAACTTTTAATGTGCCACCATGTCCCATAAATGAAGGACACGGATACTTCTTTTCTAGGGTACTACTTGTGGAGGTAGGCTGGGGACTCTTGGATGAAAATGAGTGCAGGACAAGTTTCTGACATGGGAGATTAAAGTCAAACCCTATATCTTTTACTAACATTGAACAACCCAGTAATTCACTCTGTACTGCGATTCCCTCATCTGTAAAATGTGGAGGATAATAAGATCTACCTCGCAGGGCTCTCCAGGGGTGTAAATGAGACCATGCATGTGAACAGTGTAGTCCATACGCAAAACAATGCTTGTTGCTGCTATCACCATTGTTATAGTTTTCCAAGGTCTAGGCCAGGCATATAACTAAGAGGTTGGAGTGCTACTCAGCTACTGAGTTCACTGGAAAGGAGGGAAGCATTAACGGCTAGAGTTGAGATGGTCTCAAAGCTGCTAATACGGTAACTTGAAAATGTGTCTCAAGACCACATCCCTCCTCTGCTTGTGGCTCCGTCTCACTCAGTGGAAAAGCCAAAGTCTTTATGGTGGTCTCTAAGGTCCTACATGATCTGTTACCATGCTACGATTATTCACCCCTCATTGTTTTGCTCTGGACATGCAGATGTTTTGGCCCCACTACCTTTGCACTGGCTGTTCCCTATGCTGGAATATCCCTCCCTTTAATGTCCACCTGGGCTCTCTCCTCACTTTCTCCAGGCTTTTGCTCAAAAAATCATTTTTAGGGAAAAGTTTTTTCTAACCATCCTAATTTCAACATCCCTCATCTACCACCTTTCTGTTGTATTTTTCTCAATCGTGGTTATTGCATCTGCCATATGATATATTTATTTGAATTTTTAGTCTGTCTCTCCCACCAGAATATGAGCTCCACTATAAAAACGCTACATCCTAGAACATTGCCTGACATGTGTTAGGTACTTATTATTTTTTGATGAATGACTAAATAAAACATCCTCAACCCGTCACCATTTATAAGATTTCCCCATAACCATGCTGGCCTTTCCTTTGTATCCTGGGAACTATAAGATCCTAGTCACCTAAGGACATGGAGACCTCAAAGTGTGCTGAGAAATATATGCTAACTGCACAAGGGACTTCCAACATTGGGATTCTAGCCAGAATTTGGGCTCTGATTTTTCTCCTCTCTGAGGCTCAGTTTACTCAACTATCAAATAGGTTCATAGTGGGATACAGCACAGGTGTCCCTCAAGGGGTTACTGGGATGGAAGGAGTATGGAGGGGAGATTAAGTGGATTCAGTTCCAGGCCCTCTGCCTTGCCCCTCACCATAGAAGCTCCCCATCCATCAGCTTTAGTACTGGATGGAAAGTTTCCATTTGTAGGGAGTGAAAAAGTTATGTGATGCTTAAAAATGAATCTGAGAGCAGCTACTCCAGAAGCTACCTTGGGTCTGTTTCTGCACTAAAGTTCTGAGACTCCCACAGTAGCTTTCAACAAACACACGTCTCCTTTTAAAAGTCAAAGTGGCCTCCTGAGGCTGGCTATGCCCTCAGAGGATGAGAGGCCTGTCATGAATGCCCCCGACTCACCTGAGACATGTGGACCACCTCAAACCAGCGCAAGATCCCTGGGAGCTTGTACGCAGTCACGAAGGAGGTTCTCTCGATCCACATCGACTGTCCATGGGCAGGGAGGGCGCGGCAAGGGCAGGAAAGCAGCACACTTATGAAACTTGCGTATCAGAGAAGCAGACACCCAGCCAGGCTCCCGGGCCTCCCATCCACCCCGAAAGAGAATAAATGTTGCAAGACCAGAAACACACTCTCACCTTACGCTTAAAATTCTTTCCCAACATGAAGTTTAAGCTCTTCTTGGACTTAGGGCAAGTAAGTTTTAACTTGGGTTTATTAACAATTTGAATTTGGGGGGGCAATATTGAACCTGTCCATTTGTATTTCTTGTGTGGGGGGAGAGGGTCTACTGCGCTTATTAGATTCTGGAAGAGGCAGTGATTGCCAAAATACTCAGAATCCCAGTGTGAAGCAGATAGCTGAGAGGAACGTGGGGCCAGCTGCTCATTCCAGCCTTAGCCTTTGGGAATAAAAAACAGGTCCTACTGGGCAATGCATACACAGGAGATGAACAGTCAGTGGACAGGGACGACTGAATTGAAGCTGAAGCTGTGGCTTCTTACTGGTGTTTGCTCGAAGGTTTGCCTTCCACACCCCCTTCTTAGTTTGAGGGTTTCTACCTGCTGGGAATGCCTGAGGGCCTGTGGTTGCAAAGGTATATCTGATACAGGGCCTATGTTTCTATCTTAAGAGAGAAAAGTCTCAAGAAATGAGAGAGCCACCCCAGTGGAAGAGTCTTGGGATGGGTGTCATTGTATCCACGGGCTGGTTTTAGCTTCTTCGCTGGTTTTAGATCAAGTTCCCGCCCATTCCAAGGTTGGCAGATGCAGGCTCTGGTTGCTCAAGGTGGCCTGGGGGAATGAACCAGGGTAGTAGGGGAGATACTCACAGCAAATTCATTCTCAGGGTCGACGGTCCCCCTGCGCACAGGCCGGGAGTAGTGGAACCTTTGCACGTGGTTAGATTTGTAAAAGCTGAAAGAGAAGAGGAGCAGGCTCCTGGTAGCTGTGCCTAGCTGCTGACATCAACCTGTCACCGCACTGTCCAGGGAGACTCATGACAGTAAACTTTAGGTCTGGCAGAGTCCTTGTGGTGGCATTTAAAACCAGGGGCACATAAAAGTGACTCTTGCACAGGTTTTCCTGACAAGGTGATTTGAAAGGCAGACTGGTCTTAGGCCCTCACAAGATCATAGCGTCCCGAAAGCATCTAAGCAATTAGAATTCTAGCATTAATGCAGATAGGAAAGCCGACATAATCATTTCCCGTGACTCCAACAATTAGCTGGATAGGCCTAAGGTTTGAGCCTAATGTACCAGGGGTGTCCTCAAAGGATTTCCTTAGCTATCTAAGCTATCCCCCCAAATCATCTTCCTGAATCCCCAATGTGGTTCTAACACTGGGGCCAGCAGGACGGTGTGCCAGCTGCATGACTGATGCCCCTTGCCCATGATGTCTGATCAAGAGGGTGAGGGAGGCTGAGATCCAGGCAGTGCTGCCTCTGCTCAGCTGTGGCACTGGTGAGGCTGCTGGCAGGGGCGGTCTCCCCTGAAGGAAATGGTCCCCAAGCAGATCCTTTTTCTGATTGCTCCACTCAGAGGTTAAGACTTATTCTAAGACATTCAAGGTGCTCCATTGGGCATGGAAGGGATACACCCTATGTCCTACAGAGCCCCTACCTCGTGGTCTCATCAATGACCTCGCAATCTGATATAGAACAGGGGGACAACTGCCTTCACACTGCTTCCTCTAACGTCCCTTTACTGAAGCCTGAACACATCCACTGTCAATGTATAACCTTCATAAATGCTGAAAAGATATTTCTTTGGGACCTCATGTGCTCAGCATGACCAAGGCCCCTTTCCCCCCCACCCTGCCTATCACCTGCCCAGCCACACCATCTGGATCAACCTGAGCAACAGGAGTTTCCCATCCAGCTCAGTGAATCCCCTCAACATTCACCGAGTATTCTTTGTGCTGCAGGAAAGCCAGAGCCTGCCCCTCCCACCTATCTTGGCTTCAGCCTCGTCAGGGGTGATTCTAGAAGGAACCAGAAGGGCACTGGGGTTGTCCTGCCACTGCTCAGCTTGGTGGGATCAAAGGGTATTCTCCCCCATTCTTCTTCCCAGTGTGCTGCTGGTCTTACTTTATGATCTGGTCGGGCACTGGCTTATTCTTGAACCTGGGGTGTTCATCCAAGACCGGCTGGACAGTGAAACACTGGATGTCTGGAATCCCTGAGGTTAAGGACTTAGAATACATCTCAGTATTGTTGGCTGCCAAGTTTAGCAGGTCTCAGCCGAGACGTTCCAGGTCATCCCTTCTGGGACATGTTTTTACTGAATGATCAAGCTCACTTTTCTGGCTGCCAACTAGGTACTAATGGCCAGCATGTAGTCACTAAGGTCCACGTCAGTCTGTCACCCTCAACCCTATTCCAGATTTCAGCTCCTGCTAATATGGCTCTGAGTTACCATTATCATTGCTACATTTTCATCAACATTGATACCACATAACACATTTACAGCTCTCAGTCTCTTGCAGAAAACAACTCAGGGCCTGACTTATTTTTGCCAATTTCATTGGGTGGTGGGATTAACTTATATTGTCCCCTTGGAGTTCAAAGAAAGCCAGATAACCCGTTGAAGGTCACACAGCTTGTAAGAACAGATCAGGGTTTGTATTTAGGTCTTTTAACCCTAAGTGCAGAATTCTTTTACGGTAGACTCCCCACTGAAAGGTGGTCCTCTGACCAGCAGCAGCAGCGTCACCTGAGAGCTCCTGAGTCGGACCCTCATGCTTGGGTGATTCACATGCATGCTAACACTGGAAAAACACCACTTTGTAAATAATATGTAGATAAATGCCATTTTGGGGTGGCGCCTGTGGCTCAAGGAGTAGGGCGCCGGTCCTACATACTGGAGGTCAAACCTGACCCCAGCCAAAAAAATAAAAATAAAAATAAATGCCATTTTGCACTTTGACTCTAAAAATTTGAAATCATCTGCTGCTGCAAGATTGTAAGGAGCTGCATTCAGGCTCAGTGAGAAAGAGCTTCATGATCAACTAGTGATGCCTGCCATGGGCCCAGATGCTGGAGAGGCACTGATTCATTCATTCAGCAGACATTGGCAAACCAAATGAACAAAGTCAGTGGTCACTGGTCTCATCCTGACCCCTGCTTCCGTTTCCCTATCTTCCACTCTTTCATTACACATATATTTTATTTAGGTGTTCAAGTTTTTTCCTCCCTTATTCAACCTGATGATCACCCAATAATTCTTAAAAAGTCATCTCCTGGGCCTGACATATGTGCCAACTAAGGAATCAAGAATTCCTCTGCTGGTGTTCAAAGCCAGGCTAACATGGTGATAACCCACTTTTCCATCATTAATTATCTCTGGATATCCAACAAAACCTCCTATTCCTTTTGCTTGGAATCTTTCCCTCATCATCATCTCCCTCTTATCAACCTTTGGGCAGATGTCAAATGTCACAGTACATAAAAACGAAATTCAGCCCTTCCTGAGAGTCATTTTCCTTCCTTTAACTCTCTACAGCAGCGGTTCTCAACCTGTGGATCGTGCCCCCTTGTAACAATGAAAATATACCCTGCATATCAGATGTTTACATTACGATTCATAACAGGAGCAAAATTACAGTTATGAAATAGTAACAAAAATAATTTTATGGTTGGGGGTCACCACAACATGAGGAACTGTATTAAAGGGTGGTGGCCTTAGGAGGCATCAGGAAGGTTGAGAACCACTGATCTAGAGCATTTGTCCAACTCTCCAGCTGCCTTCTCTCTCTCTCCCCTGTTCTACCCATGACCCCCTACTTCTGGCCCAGACTGTGAACTTTCTCATGATTCTTTTACATATAGGAAATGGCCAAAACCTAATCTCAAATTAAATCAATTCCCTCTGTCTCTCATCAACTTACTCTATGCTAGGGTGTTAGGGATTTGATTGTTTTACATCTGAAAAGTGTTTCTGCCTTATATGAGGATCCCTCAGACCTCACTGAACAATGCTGAACACAAATGAATAAATCTCAGTGGAAGTATTTCTATAATCTTCAGGAAAACCATTTTCTCTCTCCAGACATAGGCCAACAGCCCGCTCTAGGAAGGAGATCACTCTGGATACAGTCTATGGCAAAAGTTGGCAAACCATGGCCCTCAGGTCAACTCACTGCCTGTTTTTGGGTGGACCACAAGCTAAGAATACTTTTATGTTTTCAAGTTAGGGAAAAATAGTATTTTGTGACATATAAAAATGATAAAAAGTTCAAATTTCAATGCACATAAAGTTTTATTGGAACACAGCCATGCCCATGCACTTATAGGCTGCTTTCCCACTACCAGAACTAGAGTTATAACAGAGAGTGTGTGACCTACAAAGACTAAAATGCTCCTGTCTAATTCCTAATGCAAAAGTTTGCTATGTGCTGTTTTAGGGAATGTTCTAGGTCATGTTTACTGATTTAAGACCAAGGTCATGATCACTGGTCTTGGGCCAAGAGGAGACTCCAAACCCATCCCAGGGAAGCTTATGACACCAATACTCTCAAGTCATGCCTGGGAGCATGCCTGGCTAGACCCTTACACTAGGTGCTGAATCTATGTATGGAATTCTGGCCACAGACATCTAGGCAATAGAGTCCCTACAAAGACCCCTTTGCTTTTAAATGTCTTGCCCTATATGGATACCTAAGTGAGAAGACATGATATCTGTCACCTTCCTAAACTGTGTATCAGCTTCCTAACAAGTAAAAGCAAGATAATGGAATATTAAGGACTCAAGATTTTGGTGAGAAGCAGGCCTGAGTTCAAATCCTAGTTCCATCAGTTTCCTAGCTGTGACCTTGTACAAGCTACTTAAATTCTCTGAACTTCAGTTTTTTTGTTTTTTTTTTTTAGCAAAAGACAGACAGAAATAATTCCCAACTGACAGGATTATTATGAGGATAAAATGAAACAACGCATATACAGGGCCTAGTACATGGTAAACGGTTAGTAAATAGCATTCTGTTCATCAATCTTCATGAAAAAATGAAGGTATACTAGAACACAGGCTGTGAGACAGATAGATCTTGGGGTCTGAATACTGACTTTGTCACCATCTAGCTTTGTAACCTTAGATGAACCACTTACATCTCTACTCCACATATTTCTTCTCTATGAAACAAGGAAAATGAATACTTCCTCTCATAGGGTTTAATGGGGTTTAAAGAAATGATGGTTGTGAAGCTCTCAGTCCCATGAAAAGGACATGTAGCAAATGCCAGCCCTTCTCTTTTCTTTCACACCTGTCTCCTGGCAGGTTTTCTTGGGCTTAAATATGATATGGTCAGTCACATGCACTCTCTCCCTGACCTCAAGTCAAAAGGCCATGGAGCTGCTCAACACCAGGACATCCACTTTGAAGGGCCTTAGTTCTAATCCTATAACCAAATTCACATGTCTAGTCAGCCAGTCCCACCACCGGTTGCATTTCCTCCAGCAAATAATCACGGCGAGTAGGCATGAAGGGCAAGCAAGCATAATGAAAAGGTTACAGATGAATATTTACCACCCAAAGGAAAAATATTTGGATTAAGGGTTCATCAGATTTAGCAGACTAGCCATGCAAACTGTCAACCCCATTTTAAAGGTGGTAACTTCATTTGTGCTAAAGGGTGCGATGCAGGGAGCCAGGCCGAGCTAATGCTCTGCTCGGCTCAGCAGCTGGCCTTCCTCTGGCCACAGCGAGTCCTGCCTGCTGCCTAGCACCAGCTCCTGCCGTGGGAACACAGTGCTTTCCTTCACTGGTGTCCACTTATACACACACACCCCGCCTAACCTTATTTACTTTATCTTGTGTGACTGCAGCTCACTCCGTGTCCTCCGAGTGAGCTGCTTCCTTCCCTCCTTTCATTCCTCTATTTATCTATCTCGCTTTTCTTTTTTTTTTCTTTTTCTTTTTCTGGCTTGTTTTCTTTTCC
This sequence comes from Arctocebus calabarensis, assembly GCA_963573935.1. Taxonomy (NCBI): domain Eukaryota; kingdom Metazoa; phylum Chordata; class Mammalia; order Primates; family Lorisidae; genus Arctocebus; species Arctocebus calabarensis. The sequence continues at coordinate 26,318 of CAUYON010086532.1, forward strand.
TTTCTATTTATCAACAAATATTTACTGAGAGTCACTTTGTACCAAGCACCATGGGAGATGGGGAAATCGCTGCAGGGAATAAGGCAGAGCAAGGCTCTTCCTTCATGGACCTGTCACTGTTGTCCTAGCTCACATTCCTGTGCCTTTAACAAGCACAAAAGACAATGACAAATTGAGATCAATTCCCTAAAGAAAACAAACAGAGTTTGATACAACAGGGTCATGAAGAGTCCAGAAAAGACCACATTAGACATTATAAAGGCCTCAGAAGGCCTCTTGCAGGAGGAAGCCCCAGGCAAGGATCTGTGGGCAAGAGACAGCAGTCGTGTGAGGAGCTGGGGAAGGGCGTGTGGGGTAGAGGGAACAGAGAATGTGAAGCCCAGGGGTGGACACAAGCTGGGCATCTTTAAGGAACAGAAACAAGACTAGTGTGGTCAGAGGGACGTGAGAAAGAAAAGGAGGAGTTGGGGCAATGACATTGGACAGGCAGGCAGGGTTTAGACCACAGGCAGACTTGCAGGCCTCACTCAAGAGTTTTGTTTTGATCATATCAGCAGTGTGGTGCCATTTCAGCTCTCGGAACCTGCTATACTTCCCCCACTACAGGCTCTGACACACAGGCATCCTTCCTTCTGGGGTACTCTCTCCGTCTCCCACTAAGCTTCAGCTGATTATCACTTTTAACATCACCTTCCTCGAGGAAGCCTTCTCTGCACTCTCAACCACGGTGTCCTGTATGGCCTCCTCTTGGTGTGGATCAGATTTTTATAAATAAATATGTAATAGTGAGATTAGTTGTTCAATGTCTTTTTTCCTTACTACATTGTGAGCTCCCTAAAGAAAGTGAGAGTAAATCACGGTGTGAGTGTAAATCTCTGGTGCTTTTTACAATGCTTAGTACAGAGTTAGGGCTTGAGAATATTCATTGCAAGAATAAATGAATGGGTTCTCTGAATTCCACACTGGACACTAAAAGTGGCACCACTGCCATGATTCTGGTAGCAGCTCTGAGCTAAAGTCCTGGCAGGACTGCCCACATCTGGCCCTTGGCCGGGGTATTTATTCTCCAAGGATACACTGGCCTGGGGCATTCTTCACATCATCACCAGGGGCAGAGGTTGTGTTCATTTTCTCTGCATTGGGGAACTGGCTCATCAGCTGCATCTGGAAATCCTCTCTTCGTTCATACTCCTTCCCTCGGTAGATGAACACTTTGTTCTGCAGGGAAACGACATGCATCAGAGATTACAGGGTCCAGGTGTGAGGTGTGTAGCCCAAGCAAAGCTGGGAAGCTGTGAGTGAGTGTGGGCCTGGAGGTCCCCCAGTGGATCCCTCTTCTCTTGTTTTCCTCACCAGGAGGAGGAAATGCTCAACTCACTGACCTAGCTGAGCACATCACTTCTTTAAAGAAAAAGTTTGGGTCTAGAGGGAGGAAAGATCATGGATTCTGGGAACTTTCTTCTTACTATCCTATGTACAGTTTTCAGATTAATGTCTCACTTGAGTTTCACTGTGTCACACCTGCTCTCCTGTTTACATGACCACAAAATGCCCTCCTGCCTGTAATGGGCCACGTGGGCTGGGCCTATGGGTTGGAAGGGCTCAGCATGCAGGTTCTTCCTCACCTGGCTCCCAGCTCTAACACCGCGGAAACACTCTTTGCCCTTCCTGATCTTGTTAGCCTTTCACAGACCAGTGGTTCTCCTCTGGGGGGGATTTTGCCATCCATGGGACAAAACCAATGTCTGGAAACACTTTTCAGTTGTCACAACTGGGTGTGGGGTTGCACCTTACATGCACAAGACAGGCTCCATGATGAAGAATCATCAGGTCCAAAATATCCATGGTGATAAAGTTAAGAAATTCTGCTGTATACCACAGTCGTGCCATCTGTACTGCTTCAAATGGCCCCTACATTCCTCTGTCCCAACCCAAGCCTGTTACTTACCTCTCCATATCTCCAAACCTGGTGGATCATCAGAGAAGCCTGGGAGACTTTTAAAAGTTCAGACTCCCAGGCCTTCGTCTAGATCTGCTGAAATGGACTCTATGGGAGTAGGGCCGAGGAATGTATATTTTACCAAGCTCCTCAGGGGATTCGGATGTACAGTCCAGGTTCCCCTCTAACACACCTAGAGAACCCTCACCATCTCCCCTGTCTGCTGCTCACGGTGATCACACCAGCAAGCCCACTGTGACTTCCACACTGATTGGGAACAGTGCGTGATGTAGCTCCTGGCCTAGCCTGAAAATTGAGCAAGATCAGAGATCAGATTTGCCAGTTCTTTCGTATTTCCTTCACTCTAGAATTTAACCAGAGGCTGAAGGAAACCTATAGGTGACCTAATCTACCTTATGATGGCTGAACAAACCACTAAAGCAGTGGTTCAGAAACTGTGCTGAGTCCCCGGGAACCCCTGAGAGTCCCCAAGACCCTTCTAGAATCACACAGGATCCAAACTGTTTTCACAATAATACTAAAGCTTTTATTTGCCTTTTTCACTCTCATTCTTTCACAGGTGCACCGTGGAGCTTCCCAGAGGCTGCATGATCTGTGATCACAACAGACTGCAGAAGCAGGTACGAGAATCTAGCTGTCCGTTCTTATGTCGGACATTAAAGAGATTTGCAGAAACGTAAAACAATCTCACCCTTCTTACTGATTTTTTATTAGAGAATAGCACTGTTTTCTAAGGATGTGTATGTTGATGTGATGGATTTATTATTATTTTTTAAATAGATGTTTAAAAAAATTCTTAGTTTTAATTTTTCATACGGTAAGTGTAATGTGATCCACAAATGCAATTCTTTGGGGTCCTCAGTAATTGTGAAGAGAGCAAAAAGGTCCTGAAACCAAACGGTCTGAACCACAGTTGGTCAATGGTAACTCCTAAATAGCAGACATTCTCCAGCCTGTCTTTGAACACCTCATTCTTGTGACAGGGAGCTCACTCCCTCACAAGGCAGCTCTTACTTGTTGTGTAGTTAGAGAAACACAGCAGATGACAGATGCTGGTGATTGGGCTGGGGGGATTGATTAGGGCGTCCACTGGGGGTGGGGGCAGCACTCAGGCAGAGGAGGGCACACAGCTTCTGAGCACAAGCAGGTTCTGAAAGCACAGACAGCTGGGATGACAAGGCCTGGGGCCCTATCCTGATGTCCACAAACTCACCCGCAGAAAGGAGGGGAATCCCTGACCATAATATCCAACAGCAAAGTAGTCTGGTTTGGGCCTGAGAATTTTCATGATGCTGTCATAGAATTTTGCCTGCTGGATCTGAAAGAAGAAAACACACCTTGTAACACAGATATTTATCAAATGCAAATTCAACTCCAAGAGGCCACATTATATTAGAACTAGTGGGCCAAGTGCACATATTTGCATATCTGTAGCTGCGTCTATAATCCTGATGGTAACGGCTATATTTACAGGAGACTGGGTGCTGTATTGATCACTCGGCCTTCACTAGCACCCTTCCTTGCACTGTCCGCTTAACAATACCACAAGTATCTCCACTTTGCAAATAGAGAAGTGATATGTCATAGTGTAGCTAGTAAGTGTGGAGGCTGAGCCCACTGTCCCCATCCCACTCTGTTCCCACCTCCATGCACCCTTGTGCATGTGTTTGTGAGGCTTTACAGATGGGCGAGTGTCCCTGGTCTAGACGTTGCCCTGTGTATGCATACCTCACATTTCACCTACTCTAGGAGGCATATATTTTTCATATTTTAAGATCTCTGAAAACAGTTTGAATCTCACTTTACCTCGGATGGCATCTGACACTTGCTGTTGGCCCTAAAGAAATCATGACACGGCACATAAAAAAGATCAGTCATTTCACAATGGATGGCATCTTCAATTTGATCCACTAAGGAGGACAGCTGTGGCCTGGCCAGGAGCCCGTGGGATGTGGACTCGGTGCTGGTGTGTGCACACATGTAAGAGAGTGTGTATATGATCTGTGATCACAACAGACTGCAGAAGTGTGTGTGCCTCCGTGTTGGCAAACATCTGTGAGAATGTACGTGTAGGGTAGCCACCGGGTGTCTCTTGGTGCAAGGGCGTGTCTATGCATATTTGCATCATATCTAACACACAGCAAAACCAGCTATGAGCTCAGTTGTTTTTAAAAACATCACTATACTATGTCTCTAGCAAAGAAAGCTGAGCAATCTCGCTTCTAACATTCTGATTCTTGTTTCATAGTTCCTTGGAAATGGGTGAATTGGTCTCCCTAAATGGGCTAAAGAGGTGTCTGGTGGTCCTGGGGTCTACGGTTCCTGGTCCTCAGGCAGCCAGGAAATGTGGGGTTGCCGGGGAGTGGAGGAAGGCAGCCCCCCCAGCCCTGCATTTCCCTGCACAGCCCAACTCCCCGCCAAGTCCTGGCTTCTGCAGCAGGCAAAGGACAGGCTGGCCTCCCACACTTTGCACTTCCCCCACCACATCACAAGTATCAACATTCTAATGGGAATAGCCAGATGGGGAGCATTTTAATGTGATTTATCTGTTAATCAGAAAGTGCGAATTTGTGTTTTTATTTAATTGGTTTGGTGATTTGTGGAACTTTTACTGCAAACGTAGCCCAGCGTTTATTGGGTGTGTAGCAGCGGCAGCAGCCAGCGCCAGGCAGGTACTCAACGCTCCATCTGAAGAACCATTGCTGATGAGTTTCCCCATAATACCTCTCTTTGGAAACGTTTCACAGCCTCACTCAAGTCCTGCTTCCATTCTTTTTCCATTTTCCGAACCCCTCCTCATCCCCATACCCCTCCTCCTGGCCCTCAGTTGCGCTGAGGCCCTGGCTGCCCAGGAGTCAGCCTCCCGAGACACCTTACCAGGTTCTGGCTGAGTAGCTCGTAGTCAAAGACCTCCATCTCGTACTGTTCTGCCAGCTCCTTGCACAGGCTGATGGCCTCTTCCCACATCTACAGCAAGGCCACAGGGACAAAGGTTAGGCGGCAGCTCCAGGCTTGCACTGCCCTTGCTGAGGAAGGGCCCCTGGGCCTGAGCCACAAACCTTGCTCTGACCCAGCCATATCCCTCACATGGCGTGGGGGTGGCTTCCCAAAGGGACAACCTTCTTTTGATCTCTCACCTAATAGCTTGATAAATTATGGAGTAGGCACAGACATTATTTATTTTTACCTGCTCTCCGATTCTTCACAACCACTCTGAGAGGCAGCTAACAGCATCTTCATTTTCTAGGTGAGGAACGGGAGTGCAGAGAGACCCAGCAACCTGCCCCGGGTCAAATGCCGAGCAAAAAGCAGGGCTAAAATGCAAACCCACGTGTGTGCGTCTCCACGGCCTCCATCTTCCTCTCTGCCTCCTAAGTAGTAGTGAATGAAACCTTTGACTCCCTTAGCTTCCCCAGAGAGGTGCTGGCCCCATTTTCCAAGAAGCAATGGTTCAGAGAAGTGAACAGTAAATAGCCCAGGTCTGAGAGTTTCTAGGGACCAAGTTGGGCCAGGCTCCAGCTCTCCTGATGCCCCGTCCTGGGATTTTCCCGCTCTGTTGATCCTCTTCTTGCTGAGGTTATTTGGGGAGGAAGGGGCAGCACAGAGGTGGAAGTAGGCATGGTATTAGAGCTTTAAAAAATTACAACTTTTTTAGGAGGTCGTCTCCATTTTAAAAGAAGAAAGTCTGAAAAAACAATCCACGGACCTAGGAGTTACTTTTTCTCTGTTCTGTCTTAGGCCAGAAGCCAATAGGTCATCCATTATCTTAGGCCTGAGGGGACCAGGGGTAGCTACAGAGAGGCAGGGGAGGTGCAGGGCGGACTTGAGAGTTGGCCTTCTCAAGGGATACCCATCACATTTCACCTCTGGTTTAAAATGGAAAATGCAGCTAACTGGGGAAGCTTGGGGAGTGGGAGAAGGAGAGAAGGGAGATTGCCAAAATGCAGTGCGAGCTCTGTAGCAAAAGTGCTTTTTCTGCATCCAAGCATAAAAATAAATAAACCAAATGCCGAGTGCAGAAGCTGTGGCTGTAAACCCATGGACAGCTTAGGAAGCAGCATTAACATGCTTTAAATGTTAGGAGGAGGAACCAAGTCTACCACCCGGCTGGGCTGGGCAGGGGCTTTCTCTTCACCCTGAACTAGAAGGGTGTGGTAATACCCTTGGGGTAGGCTGGGGACTGACTCCAGCTGAGGGCTTTGCCTGTTCTCCAGTATAGTATGAACAGGGAGAGGAAGTGTTCTCCCCACATGCTAGATCTCCCTGAGACTCAGGGAAGGGGCTGACTCCCCTTCCCAGGAAGTCAGGTGCCTGGGATTTGCAGATCTGCTGTGTGGCTAGCAGACCATCAGACAGTCTCTGACCTCTCTAGTCTCATACATTCTCTATGAGCACCTGCTGGGTTCTGGGCACGGTGTGGGGTATAGTGACAGAGCAGATATAAAGACAAATGAGATACAGCCTCTACCCCCACGGAATGCAAATGGCAAAGCATACACATCAACAGATGCAGTAATTGGGGTTTGAGGAAGGTAGAGCAGTCCCTCGGGTGATGACAAGATGGACTTGGGGAGTGGAAAGCCTGCGTGTGTTCAGAGCCATGGGTCTCCGAGGAGGTGTGGAAGGAAAGCTGAAGGCGGTGCAGAGTGTGAGTTTCATTCTAGAAGTTGCCACAGAGGTGGCTTTCAGGGTGAGCTCTACCCGTCTGCTCTCTCCTCTCTGCTCCTGAAGTTCTTTGGTACCACTCTGTTCCTTTGCCCTCTCCCTCATATTGCACAGTGTCAAAGGGAAATGTTAAAAAATGATAGGTGTTGGCAGGCCCGTTTTGCCAACTAGATGGTAAGATCCTTGAGGTTGGTGAGGATGGTGTCCTTTTCCTCCCTGCTCAGCACAGAGTGAAACTGAATACCTTGCAGAGGACAAAGCTCAACATGTGCTTTTGGGGCTCTCACGCAGCCTCTGACTTAATCAGCTGGGACACAAACAGCAGGGCAGAAGGTACAAGGGATGGCAGAGTTTCTGCCCTCAAGAGGCTTATAATTGTAAATTATAAAAACAGTGTTCCCTGTCTGCTTGACTCTTGGGAATTTATAAGCCCTTCCACAGACATTATCTCATTTTGTCTTTCCAGGAAAGGTGGAGAGATCAGACTAAGACAGATGTAATGAACTGCAGTGACAGGAAAGACCAAAATTAAGTGTTATATTATGTCCTGATGAGCTGTAAGAGGCCATGCAATTTGGAGGAGGGTAAGATGGAAGACTCAAGTAAGGTTTAATGGAGGAAGTGGCGGAGTAGGGTAATAGTGATGAGAATTAATCTTGATCAAGGTCTCGTTATGTACCAGATCCTGTGCGTTTTTCCACCTGATTTTCACAGGTCTACTAGAAGTATCTCTCTGTTATGTTAAGAAGTCAAGGGAGGAGTGCATGGTAGAGAAGTCAGGATGGTGGCCCAGGGCCTCTGGATCCAGAGCCTAAGCATGTGGTCACCACACCCCATTTTCTTTTGATTCTAGAATGAATGGTGGCATTCAGATTGAAGATCCACTGGAGGCTACAGCAGGGCGGCAGCTGATCTGTCCCATCTCCTAACCAAACTCAACCAAGCCCCCTTACTGTTTAGGTATCATTGATGGCACCACATTGTCATTCATTCATTCAATAAATTGACCCTGCATATATTTATTGAGTTCTGCATGCCAGGCTCTGTTCTAGCCACTGAGCATTCAGAAGAGGATAAGACAAGTCCCTGCTTTCATTGGCATTCTAAGGTGGGGAGTCAGACAAAAAACAAGTATAAATAAAACAAGGTGATGTTTTATAGTGACAAGTGCTTTGAAGAAGCAACAAGGGTGACTCAGGGCAGGGATGCTGCTGCTTTGTCTGGTGGTGGCCGGTGCTTCCTTGGGATCTGACATGTAAGCATATGAGCAGTGCATGAAGCCTAGCCTTCCAGATTAAAGAAGGAATGCTTCAAGCTAAAAAAAAAAAGCAAGTGCAAAGGCCCTGAGGTTGAAAGGAGTTCCATTTACAGCATATGAGCAAGGAGGAATCTGGTAGGGCAGAGCTCATGTGTGGCATCATGAGCCATGGAAGGATTGTGTAGTTTATTCTAAGTAGAACAAGAAAGCCATTGAATGACTATAAGCAGGGGAACATGGCCCAATATATGTTTCCTGATCACCCAGCTTCCTCTACGGAGCATGATCTCTTGGGAAAAATAGAGGAAACAGCTCAAGATCCATGGCAGTGCCTAGGTGAGTGATGTTGATGCCATGAACAGATGTGGTAAGAATGGAATGGAGAGAAGATGGAAAGAAGTGATGAGATTTAGGACTTGGAAGGACATCTGACAGAAGCTGAGGGAAGATGGAATGTAAAGGAGTGAACCGTCCTTTAGTACCCAGGATCCCACATAGAGTAGGGGCAGGGACAGATTACCTTTCCTTTGTCAAAGTAGCCTATGATGATCTCATAGAGCGTCTCCTTCAGCTGCCGGTGCGTCTGGGGGTGCTGCTGGCCGGTCTGCATGACCTGAGAGGCACACTGTTCATCTGACCACTGCAAGGAGGACACATGAGAAGTCACGTGGGGCCCAGAGGTTGCCCAGGACAGGCGTCTCTCAGGAGTAAAGGCAGAGATCACCCTCCCAGGCCCTGTACTTCCTTTCTCTCCACCTCTCCCAATTCAGCTCATTTCTGGAAACCTGGGGGTACCAATGGGGAGGCTGCCCTTAGGCCATGAGCACCCTGGATGTTTGGAGGTTGCCTTCTTGGAAGCACTGACATCCTAAAGCAAACGAGGAACATGGGATTTTAGAACCACACGCAGGAGTCACAGGAGGCCTGCAAATACTCCGCTGGCTTCCTCACCGCCCTGGATTCAGAGGGCAGAGAGCAAGAGGCCACTCTTCATTGACCCTCAGCATGTGGTTTGTAGGGATTTACTGTGAACCCCTACAAAACACAACAGGCCTCCCAGCTCTTCAAAAGAGAAAAGGAAATCTGAGTTTTCCAGCTATTTCAAAGTTTTCAAAAGAAGGAATGGAGCTCAGTGGGTGTGCTGATGATTTATAGTTGACAACAGTTTAGATATTAAATAAAACTGTAAAATATATCTCGGGGGTTATTGTTGCTAAATGTAAACGCCACTCAAAACCTGAAATGACCAGGTGAAGCAGGGCTGAAAAGTATCCTTGCCATGTCAAGAATTTGGGGACACAAAGCAAAAAATATTTATTTGGCTTATTACTTTTTTCTATTTTCCTTTTTCTTTTCTTTCCCCCTCTCTCTCTTAACCTGCGGTGAGGGCTGCATGGAGGATCCCGACATGAATCCCCTTCATCCAGAGGGACGGTACCTTGAGCAGCCAGGTGTGCAGAAGAAGTGTGTAGGCAGCTTCTGTGTAATTGTCACAGTCCAGGTGCAGATCACGGAGTTTGTACAGGTATCTGTTTGGAGTAAAACATGTTGAATTACCATATAGTGATAAGGGAGCATCTGGTGGTAGGGCCTGGGAGGAGCCAGGTAAAATAACCGGGCTCCTCTCCAGGCCCGTCTGCCCTGGATAGTCAGCTGTCCTCTGTGCTGTTTGCTGGACACTTAGTGCACTTCAGGTAGTATGCTAAGCATTTTTCAGAAGCCTTTGAAAATTTAATGCTCATGATAACCCAGTGGGATGGGTCCATTAGGGATCTTCATTTTCAGATGATAAAACTATGGCCTGCAGAAGTTAGGTGCCACCCTGGCCAGTATTCAACTTGATACTGAATGAGCTTGCCAATGCAATATGACAAGAGAAATAAAGGAAGAAGAGATAACTTATCAGAAGTTATGTGCTAATAAATGGAAGAGCTGGGACCTCCTACCTTAATCACTGGGTAACTACAGGAGTAGGAACAAGCCTCAGCAACTGTGGAGGAAAGGTCCTACCCTCTTTTCTGGGTTCTCTGGGTGTAAAGTAAGTGCATTTTCGGATAATAAAAGGGAGTGGATCATGACTTAAAGAACAGAAATTCATATGGAAGCCTTCAGGTGTCTGTAGGAAGAATCAAGTATTGAACCACAATCACTCTTTATTTTCCTGTCTTGTTGCAAAGTGACATCTCAGTTACAAACCCTGAGACGACATATAGTTGAGGAGCATTGAGGACAGGAACAGGAATAAAGGAACAGACCTCTTAGTTGAAATTCTTAGTTGATCCACAATAGGAATAAAACAGCAGTGAATTCACTCTTTTGTGCCTTAGGTAACTCATCTGAAAAATGGGGCAATACACCCACAGAACCTCCCTAAAAAGTTACTGGGTATACAGAAGGTGCACATAAAAGGCTCCTAAGTCACAGATAGCTTTGTGGCAAAGAAATGAGAGTGTGCACTGCATGCGATTAGCCTGTACCCAGCACTAAACAGTGACAGCTGCTATCTGTTAGCACTGTGACCTAAGCCAGTGGTTCTCAACCTTCCTAATTGATGTGTTGTTTCAAATGGAACAAAGGGGTCACAACCCCACAGGTTGAGAACTGCTGACCTAAGCTCTTCTACAGAACACACACATACCCGCCCCCCAACCCTGCCCCATGGTAGGAAACCAAATCCAGAGCCAACAAACACCTGCTTTGGTGATTTGCACGTCATTAGAAACACTTATTTAACCCAAACTCTCATAAATTTGATGAAGGGAAGATGGTGATTCTTTCTTCTGCAATGCCAAAACTCTGTTCTGATCCACTGTCTCAGCCTGGGGAAGACAGGGCTCCCCAGGCACATGTTCAGCACACATCTCAATGCCCAGGCTTAGGCTTCTGGTAGAAGACAGGCTTTTGGCATGGAACTCGCCAAAGAAGCTAACAGTCAGTGTCCTTGGATACTTAAGACAGGCTAATGAGCCAAATGCAGCTGCCTGAACTCTGTGTAGGGCCTGCAGAAGGAGCTGAGGGGTAGAAAGGTCACCTAGTGGCTATCTGATAGCGAGTGTGCTAGGATGCCCTAGTAACCTTTTGCTCATTCTCTTATTCATTCAGCAAAGTCATACTTAGCATCTAGGATGTACTAGGCATTAGAGATAAAGGGCGACAAAAGTAGACACTGTTCTCAGAATTGGGGATTTAGAATCTAAGGGAAGAGACAGACATGAATCAAATAATCAAACATATAACTGCAAAAACACAGCTGTGATAAATGTTGTGATGGGGTGGTCTATGGTACGGAGAGAGCAGGACACACCCAAGAGGGGAGAGGACAACCTTCCAGAAAGCATCCCACACTGTAACAATGTGTGAAAGTATCCCACACTGGGATCTTCAGGGAGTGATGGAGAAGGATTCCAGGCAGGAAGATTTGTGTTCATTCATTCATTCATTCATTCAGTTATTATCAAGTATTTTATTGGCTCATTCTTCCACCAATGCTTTTAAGATAAGAAAACTGAGATCTAGGGTGAAGAGATACAGCCAGAACTAGGTGGAAGCATATTTCAAGTCCAGCTGTTTCTGCCTCCACAGGCCTGGCCTCTCCACTCTCCTCCCCACTAATGTCTCACTGATGAGGGTGAACGGGAAGAGTCTGGAGATTAGACACATCGGTGTGTCCAGGGTTTGCGCCTGCCTTGTTTCCTCCTGCTACCCTTTGTTTCTTAGACCTTAGGTGGCTAGGTCCAAGATGCTGGGCAGAGAGGCCCAGAAAGAGCTTCCCTGCTCTCCTCATCTCCCCCATTGGCCAGGGTTCCCGCTACTCTCCCTTGTCAACTCAAGGATCTAATGATCACCCTAACGAGCTCAACCAGAGAGGCAAGCTCAGATACCTCCAGATGTCATGCTTGTGCGATGTGATGGGGTGAGGTACAATGGGAAATAGAGATGACGGTGTGATTACAGGGCTCCAGCCGTGTCGAAACCGGCCGCTGCCATTCAGGTGAGGTGGCAATTATCAGAAGAGGACGAGGGCCCTTTGTTGTCACACATCTGAGTTTTTCAGGAGAAAGAAATGTTGACTTCTTTTTCAATGTAAAAATCTCTAGATTTTTAAATGTTGGCAACCCGTTAAAAACATGTTTTAAAATACTCTGCCTGCCAAACAGAACAGATTTTCAGACTATACCCTGTTTGCAGTCTGGTTTAGACAAATACGGTTTTCCTAGATTACTATAGGCCTGAAATTCCAAAGCTCGAGGAGGTCTGGGATTCGCCATCTGTGTTTCTAAAATAAGAAGGAGAGAAACGAGGTTGGAGGGAGGAAACCATGTGCTGGGCAAATTACTTATAGTATCTCATTTAATCCTCCAAACAGTAGGTAGGACAGAGACATTCTCCAGTTTGTAAAACCTCACTCAGAAAGATTGAAATGTATCCAAAGTCTCAGAGTAAACAAGGTGAAGACCCTGGGTCCTCTACCCCAAACCTCTGTGCTGCTGAAATCATGTCACACCTAACGACGTTGTAAATATCTAAAACTCAGGGAAAACTAGGGGATTATTTTTTTTTCCTCAATGATAGCGCCTGTTGCTGGAGTAATGCATTTAGTAAATGCCTAAAAATATCTGCAGTAATAACAGAGCGAGTTTAGACTTGAAGTCCCTGCCCTTCGACAATACACACCTAAATACCCTCTCCTTAACCTTCTGGCTAATTCTACCGCTGGGGCACTAGCCTCATAAAGAGGTGTGAAAAGGTATAAGTCCAAGAGTTTTCTTTTTGTGCTATTTATTGTAGAAAAGAGAGTTGGAAACAACCTAAATGTTCAGCCATTTAGGATTGGCTGTGTAAATAATGGTATATTCTGAAAAACAAATTTTATAGTTTCATTACAAATGATGTTGACATGGAATTCTTGTCAAGTAAATAAAAGCAAAGAATAAATTATGAGTAATATAATTCCAGTTTTGCAAAAATATGCATGCATAGAATTCAATATACATATAAATATGAAGAGGTCTGGAAATATGTATGGAGTATGAAAATTTATTTCATCTTTGTGTTGCTTGTCTGTGTCTTATGAGATTTTTTTATTTTGGCAATAAGTGTGTATTTTTTGTAATGAATAAAAATAAAAATAATAAGAAAGAAACTTTGCAGAAAAAAAACCATGACATTCTGAGAATATTTGGCATAGGGGTTCTTTGCTCCAGGCTAATGTCACCCCCAAAACTCTTCAAGATACATTAAAATAAATGTCTATTACATGCCTACAAAGAAGCAGACATCTTATATCTTGGTATTTGTTTTCCTTCAAAACTGTGCTAGCCCCCAAATAAAGATATAGACCTATAGAATAGAATAGAGAACTTAGAGCTGAACCCAGTCACTGGTATCTGGACTTTGATAAACCAAACAAAAGAATGCACTGGGGAAAAGAATCCCTTTTTAATAAATGGTGCTGGGAGAACTGGTTAGATATATGTAGAAATCTGAAATGGACCCGCACCTATCACCACTGTCAACAATTGACTTTCACTGCATAAAAGATTTACATTTAAGACATAAAACAATAAAAAATTCTAATAATACCTAGCATCCTTTCATGATCAGAACACTTAAGAAAATAGGCATTTAAGGAACATTTGTTAAACTGATAGAGGCCATCTACAGCAAACCCACAGCCAATATCATATTGAATGGTGTAAAATTAAAAACATTTCCACTCAGATCAGTAACGAGGCACTGATGCCCACTGTCTCCACTGCTATCCAACATAGTAATGGAAGTCTTAGCCATCTCAATCAGGCAAGAGAAGGTGATCAAGGGTGTCCAAATAGGGTCAGAGGAGAACAAACTCTCACTCTTGGCTGATGATATGATCCTATACCTGGAAAATCCAGGGACTCAACTTCCAAACTCTTAGAAGTTGTCAAGGAATACAGCAGCATCTCAGGATACAAAATCAATACTTACAAGTCCAGTAGCTTTTATATTTGCCAACAACAGTTAAGCTAAAAAAAACCAATCAAGGACTCTTCCTTTTACAATAGTGCCAAAGAAGATGAAATATCTGGGAATTTACTTAACAAAGGATGTGAAAGATCTCTATAAGGAGAACTATGAAACTTTGAGAACAGAAATAGCTGAAGATGTTAACAAATGGAAAAACATACCATGCTCACGGCTAGGAAGAATCAACATTGTTAAAATGTCCATACTACCCAAAGCAATCTACAGATTTAATGCAATCCCTATTAAAGCACCATTGGCATACTTTAAAGAACTTGAAAAAATAGTACTTCATTCTATATGAAATCAGAAAAAACCTCAAATAGCAAATATATCATTCAGAAATAAGAACAAATCAGGAGCTATCATGTTATCAGACTTTAGGCTATACTATAAATCTATAGGGATCAAAACAGCATGGTACTGGCACAAAAATAGAGTGATAGATTTATGGAACAGAATAGAGAACCAAAAGATGAACCCAGCTACCTTTGACAAGTCTATAAAAACTGTTCAGTGGGGGAAAGACTCCCTATTTGACAAATGGTGCTGGGTGAACTGTCTGGCAACCTGTAGAAGACTGAAACTGGACCCCCACCTTTCACCGTTAACAAAAATTGATTCTGACTGGATAGAAGATTTAAACTTAAGACATGAAACTATAAAAATACTAGAAGAGAATGCGGGGGAAACACTTGAAGAAATTGGCCTGGGAGAATATTTTATGAGGAGGACCCCCCCACCCCAGGCAATTGAAGCAACATCAAAAAATACATTACTGGGATCTGATCAAACTAAAAAGCTTTTGCATAGCCAAGAGCACAGTAAGTAAAGCAAACAGACAACCTTCAGAATGGGAGAAGATTTTTAGAGGTTATGCTTCCGACAAAGGTTTGA
>CAUYON010086533.1:0-15000 GCA_963573935.1 Arctocebus calabarensis
TACAGTCCCTTCAGCCAGGGGCAAGGTGAATGAATGTATCAATGAATGGATACAGTCCATTCATGGAATTGAGGCCTAGGAAATTCACAAGAAATTGACCTAGGGACAGGAGATGGGGGTTCCACATTTAGTCCTAAGGAATTGCATGCTTTCTAACAACAGAGTCAGGATTACAAATGAGAGTGCCTGAAGGTCTGGTCACACAGCTACTGACCCTCACACCAAAACTTCTCCCGTAGTGGGCCCTTTTCAACTGGGGTGTAGTTGTGGTACATCAGTATTTTTCAATTTATACTGTATTGTTACAGGCTCCTTAAATTCAATGTACCGTAAAATCCTTAACCATTAAATTTCAACATAATAGCAATATCCTTTACTATGGTGATATTTTTATCACAAGGAAACCAGAAAACAGGGTTTTAATTGTCCTAAGATTATAGAGGGATGTGCAAGATTTCATTTTTCCTTAATTATAACAGTATATTCATATTACAACATTTGTCTAGAGTTGACTTGCTGCTGTGGTGTGAATAGTGATGAGAGCCAACTTGGCAAGGTATGGCCCATGTGTTGTGTGAAATAGTGCAGGTGCCAGTTGCAACAAAGTCACCATTGTCTTTGTGTAATGAAGTCAGTTTAAACAGCTAAGTGTCTGAAAGTGAATCCCAGCACTCAGTGTCCAGGAGGTCAATTATCACAGGGTGTTAGATAATTAAGATTGCTTTACTACTAACCAGGTTGCTTTAGTTTTTGTTTTTAATATGCAATGCTAGTCGGATAGAAAAAAGAGAAACATTACAGTAAATATTGAATCAAACATTGTGACACAATAGCAGATCTAAATTGCCACAGTATACAGGTTCTGTAAAACAACACTGACCCTGACTCATACAAAACATTTTACGTACAATTTCCAGAAAATTCTAGACTTTTCCTTCAGAGAGAGCTTACTTGAAACAAGTGGCAATGCCTTAATTGTATGTATTTATTTATTACTATTTAAAATAGATACCACCCACCGTAATGGCTTTGCCCACTCCCAATTTTTGTGGCAAGGGGTGTGTATATTGAATCAGCATACACTTTTTACCCCAAGTAACTTCTTTAAAATTTATTTTACTTCAAATAAGATTTTACAAGCATTTACTTGGATTTTCATGTTTAATCTTATTATACCCTGAAGATATCTCCTTTTAATATGAAAATGTTATTATTTTTGAAATTATTTAACAAGAAAACGGGCTTTTCTAAAATCAAAGAACAGAGCCCAGCACTAATGCTGTCTTGGGAAAAATATGTTAAAATAGTAAATTATTACAATATAAATGTTTATTAAACTAAAGTGTCATGTTTTGTTGAATCCTGCAAAATAACTATTTCTTTTAAAAGTCTTACTTTTTCCTTTAATGAATATTATTTCATTTAGGGGAAACCTAGTCATTAAAAAATGACAAACATGAGTTGAAATATTAAAGAAATAATATTTGTTTGAATAACATATTTCAAAAACTTTTTTCAGTAGCCTCTTTATTTTAATCTATTGGTAACTAAGTGCATTTCTTTGTTGCAAAATCAGAGAAGCATAGCACTTGGCATTTCTTGGCATTAATTCTTATTGTCTGGGCACCAAACATTGTTTTAAAAATGCTGAAATTGCTTAAAGTTTTTAACTTTACATATAGAATTCAAAAAGACAATGGACACGTATTTTCCTGCTGGACATATTCAGACAAATCCAGTTGGCCTATTAAAAAATTGACTTTTTAAAAATTAACTTGATAGTTACAGATGTTTTAATTTTTGGAAGCCATCACATGCTCACTCTCCTTTCAGCATTAATTATCCATAATGACCTCCACTTATCACATACTCTGGAGAAAACTGTATTTGCTTACATGTTCCAATGCTTTTTAAAATAAAAGTACTTTCATTATTAACAATAAAGAGAAGACCTTTTAATTATTAAAATATTGGTATTTCTGAAGATTTGTCTCTGGCTATTTTAAATAGAAAGTTCTAACGCAAATAAAACTGTTGCACGAATTCCCTGAATAATAGCTTAATTACTTATAAACTCTGGAAACAATTAGTTTATCATCCTTTGAAGTGAGTAAGGCAACTTGCCAGGCTGAGAGCAGGAAGGCTTGTCACTTTTTCATGTAATGAGCTTAGTTTCTTTTTGTTATTCTAGATTATTTTGAAAAGGAAACTCGATGGAATACACTTTAATGTTCAAAAGATTAAAAGTTGAATCATTCACTTCATAAATGGCCTCTGTTATAACACTTAACAAAGTACCCAAGGAAATATTGAAGGCTCTGAAGATTATAATTTATGGTCTTATGGAAACCATTGGAACAGATGATCTGGTTCAAACATAAAGTTGTGCTTGAATGACACCAATATTGTAAAAGATTGACGAGGAACGTCCTCTCTTTCAGTCTCATAATATCATCCCTCACAGGAACCACCAAATTACAGGAGAAGTCTCTTCTCCCGCTTGCAGACGTCCTGCTTTCTCGCCTTGCTTCGCATCCAGCTTCTCCCTCTCTCCAGGTCTCTATCTACACCCCACCCCACCCCCACACGCCCCTCTTTGTCCCTCCTCCCATCCGTCCATCGCCCATTTCCCCTGACCTCTCTCTCCTTTTCTTGACAGTTCACTGTCAGGTGTGTGTGTGTTTCCTGTGTCTAAACATAGATCAAAGGAAGTTCTGAATGTAAGTGGTCATTGTGAAATTGAAACACTGTGTGTTTGAATCTTACCCCCCAAATGAGGAAGAAAATAAGAAAGTCGGCAGAGGATGCTGACTTCGTCTTGTTCGCTCTGGATCTGCCTCAGTTGTCCAGAGCACAGGTGGAGAGATCGGCTCCCCCAGGCCGCCTTGCTAAAGGCCAACCGGGTGACTAACACCGCAGCCTTCCTTCAGGTGGACCCTACACCTGAGGCCTCCTGCTCCTCTGAAATCTTGCGGGTCACTGAGCAAGGTCATCTTTAATTCCATCACCTCATACGCGAGTGTTTACCTGGCTCCCTGGGAGAGGAAACTGAGGCGGCAAGTTCCCAAGAAGCTAGGTGGCTCCCGGTGAGATCTACCCAGCTGGTGATGGTTGCCTGCTAGTTTAGGGACCGCAAACTTTCGAGCCATATTGCATATTTCAAAATGAAATTAACATATTTCCTACACTTCTCTTCTACTTACTGGAGGCCATAATTCCAACTCACCCTTTCCTCTGTCGCTGGAGTCCCTTATAAGCAGTCCTAGCGAGTCAACCTACTTTGGAGATGCCTTTTGCGTTTTGCATGGGCCCCCATCCCTCTCCAGACCTGTATGTCAAGGAATAGGGAGTTCAGACATGACACGTTAATGTTTTTATCAGGGGATGCTCTCTGCTCCCACTGAAAGGGAGGGAGACCCCAAGAAGGGGGCGGCCGAGAGAGGGAAGGAATCACTCTGCAGCTCCTGCGGAAATTCATATTGCGTGTATGTTCCTCCCTCACCTGAAATAAATCCTGCAGGCCTACCCACACAGAACCAGCAGCACTTATTTATTTGCATGTCATGCTTATAATACGGCAGAAAGCAAGACGGATCTTTGAAGAGGGGAGGAGATGAGACTCACCTCTCAGGCTTCCTCTCTTAAATAAAAAAGAATTGACCGGCTGGGCGCCTACGAATTTATCTTGAGTTTGTGGTCATTATCTCTATTATATAGCCCCAGCAATAAATACATCGGGTAGTTACTACCCAACAATAAAACTGTAGTGTATGGGACACCTTACTATTACTTTCTTAATAATCTGCCGTTTCTTTCACTTTAAATCTTCTCAGTCATGTCTTCCCACTCGTCTACCAGGATCTATCTTCACCCCTTGAGGAACCAGGCTCCTCGGATCATTTTTATATTTTGTGAACACAATAAGTTTTCCTGTCTAGACTTTCTGTTTTTCCTCTTCTTTCTAGGCTGCCTAATCTGCTTCAAGACAAAGGGTCGGCCCGTATCAAATATCTTTTCCTCCTCTCCATTTTAACCGCTCTGCGCGCCCACGTTAATGAAGATCGCTCCCCTCGCGGCAGCCAGCCGTGGGGTCTCTAGGAGAAAAGGAGCAACTCAGACCCGGGCCAGGGAAGATGGTCTGTGCCCTGGCGGTTAGCACGCCCTTGGGTGCGCAAGGACTCCAACCGCCCAGTTGGAGTGACTCTGCCTTGGGTAGTTGTACCTCTCACCGTCCTCACCCTAATTCTCGAGTGTGCGTACGCCCAAGTGTGGATCTCTAGGGGTCCCATCCCCTCCGACTTCTCCCGGCTCGCCCTGCACCCCGGTACGGCGCGCCACCCGCTGACGCGAGCTTGAGAAGTCTGGACCCGCCTGAGAAGTCTGTCCTCGCTCCAGTGCGAGTTCCCTTGTGTCTGCGGGCGTTAGAACCCCACGAAGGGGGCTCGGGTGAGGACCAGACGCAGATACGGCGGGGTTAGGGGTTTCTTTCGGATTCCCCAACCCGCTGGCTGGCGAGAGAGCCTCTGATCTCACACCTGGGGCTCGCCTCCCGTGCGCAACTGCGAGTTACACGGCTCCAGCCCAGCCCCGACCTCCAGCCAGGCGGGAGGCGTAATCTGCTCGGGACCAGAGCCTCGCAGAGTCCCACAGAGGCCCAGGGCCCCTCAGCCCCACGGGGAGAAGGAGTCCCGCCAACTTCCAGCCGGCGTTTCCCAAACCAGCGCCACAGTCGCTTTCACGCGAGCGCGAAGTGACGCGACCGGCAAGGCGGTCAGCAAATGACGGTCTTACCCGCAGACAGGAGCGATCAGGGAGGGTGTGTGGGGAGGTGGAGGGGAGGAGAGGGGCAAAGGGGCAGTGGTAAGGCGGGGAAAGAAAACAAACAGACCTGCGTCCTTCCCCTTTTGTCTGTACACTACTTGTCTCAAGAAATCAACTTAACAGCAAGTCCCCACCTGACTTGTTTTTGTTTGTGTGACATAGATCACAGAGAGAACTCAGACCAAACCTCCGAGTGACAGTGTGTGTGTGTTATGTGTGTGTGAGACCGAAAGAAAGAAGCCACGTAGAGGCTACTGATGCGAAGGGACGTGAACTTCTCACCTTTCTTTAACTCAGTTAACAATGCGTCCTTTAAAAAACATCCACACCGCTGCCTAGGGTTTATCAGTCCGTGGGTGTGTATGCGTGTGTGTTTCGCTGTTAATTGCGTTTTGCTGGGAAGATCTTTTAAGACTCAAAAACAAGCGGCTGGGAAAATACTCACGTTTGGGAAAGAAAACATTTTTTTATTTATATTTTTGACATTTAAAAGAGCAGAGTTAATCTGTCTTGTCTGTATTAGCATTGAGAGAAAGTTTCAGAAATCTACCCAAGGGAAAGGAGAGCGTGAAAGGAAAAAAAATAAAAGGGAAAGAAAGAAAGACAAAAAAAGAGGGAAGAAAGGAAAAGAAAAGCTAGGCTTGGGTTTTCTTATTTCAGATCTGTAATCAATCATTGAAATAGGAGGCAGCAAAATTGTAAAGATTCGATAGATTAAAATGCAAATGAAAGGGTAGAAAAAGAAACATTAACATGGCGATCAAAGATTTAATAACCATAAATCAAGTTTTTTTCTGTTGCAGCTGCAGCTTGTGTGTGTTTATGTTTTAATCATGTTCGTTCCATAAATAAATAATTTCTGAAACGAGACTAATTTTTCATTATTTTAACCGTGGGCTATCACACTAAATATTAAAAATAGAAAACGTACATGATGCCAGATTCCCCAACCAAATAAGAGAAAGACTTGTGTTGATTGGTTAAAATCAAAGGGTTTCATTGTATGTTTTGAAAACCAGAGTATTATGCTAAAAAATTCTATCTTAACTGACAAAGCCCAAAGTTTTATATTCCCTTTAATATTTTACGATAACAACAAGATACCATTTATATTAAATATATGCATGGCTGCAAACCCATTTCAGTTTGTTCATTTTCAAAGAACAAAAGTGCCAGAATATTTAAATAATAAAAAACATATATTATTTCAAAGTGTCTTGACAGAATTTCCGGCAAATGATACTTTTTAGTAAAATTTGCCTTCTAGAGAATAATTGATGGCTCAACACAGTTAAAACTTTTTAAGCTTTATTATTAAAGTCCTTTTTCCAAGGGGGAATATTTTAGCCCTTTGTTTTGTTGTTCAATTTAAGGTTTTATCTTGAGGTGTCAAAATATCGGGGGCACTCTATTTAAGTACTCATTTTCTCAACTACTGCAAATGCTTTTTATTTAAATCTTGTTATACAAAACATTATATTATTCATTTATAAATTTTTAGAACTTTTAAAATAAAACACCTGGACTTACTCTTTTCTTTATTTTTCTGGGGATGGTGTCATCTTATTAATATAAAGGGAATTTCTTTTCAGAAGACTGGACACTTTTCTTTTTAGGTAATACAGCCTGGGAATGTTTAAAATAGGCTTTTTGCGTAGTTTTGCCATTGAAGGAGCTATCTCTCCTAATTTACTGAAATGGTGAATTGGAATCATCTCAATGGCTTCTCCTTGTACAAATTAAAATGATAACCAAATCTGTAAGATATGTTTCTTTCCTAAAATCTTTAAGTTAAATGTGGGCTAAGTTGATGTCCACTCCCCCTTCCCTCTCAGCCAAACAATCACGTTTTCACTGTGACAGTCCAATAATGCTTTTAGTTTAAAATTACACTTGGACATTTTCTCCTTTGTATTTTTTTTTTCATTTAATTCAGAGCAACAAGATGACTTGATTTTCATGGGATTACATGAACTCCTTTACATGTTACTGGGACATTTCTGCTCAACTAAATACTTGCCTTAATAGACAAGTGAACTTCTTTTTATTTGCTAGAGTTTGTAGATGGTTTTAGATACAGAGTGTGCAACTGATTTAGTTATTGTTGTTGTGAGAATCGAACAGGCACAAAAGTCATTTATCTAAACCGAAGAGATATGACTCCGTAAAAGCAAGAAGCAAGGGCAGAATCATGGGGAATTATTTCGGTTTATGGCTCTTATTAATTAAACCGGATGTGGTTTTATTCTGCTCTTTTTAGCATGACCTTGTTAAAAGCTCCCAGCTACCTTTTGTCCCTCATCCCCAATTTTTTTCATTTATTAGGTTTCTTGTCGATGGGGGCTGCTTTTTCTGTATTATATCACTGAGCAGTTACAGTGTAAAATCTCGTGCGTCTTTAGAGGATTGCACCCCTCCCAGAAAAGGAAAAGAATAAATGCCTTTCTCATTCAGTTTTAGCATCTTGAAATGCAAGACAGGTACTTGATTTAGCATTTAAGCAAAAGGTTACACAAACCGCGTTTTAGAAAGTGTTGGGATGTCCGACAGGGTCAGCCTTAGATCAGATCATTTTTTGAATGCAGACCCCAAGATAATGAGTACTTGTTGTATTAAAGGGGACAAACAGTACTTTGGCTTCCTCTGACCCCAGAATGCACGGCTCGGTTTCATTGATCATCCTCCTTTATGAGATAATGCAATTACAAACATCAATAAGGGGCTGCAAGGGGAATCATTATGCGGTGACAGTGATAAATGACGGTGCAGAAATAGCATGCTTTCCCCCCCCTAACAATCCAGGAGCCCAGGGGCTCTGGGGGCTGAACGCAGTCGCCAAGGAAACAGATGACATCCCAAACGGCACCAAAGGAAAAAAAATGAACAGTCTTTCTTTGCCTTTCACTCTTTTCCGTCTTCCAAAGAGTTAGTTTTGGCTCTAGCAGCAGCTGCTACACAGGCATTTCGTTATTTCAGACATTAAAGACTCCAGCGGGCAGTGGGAGTCTCCTCCCCTTACATCCCCACCCCCTCCAGATAACACACAAAGCTGGCTGTTCACAGTTGAGGACTACCTGAAAATGCAAGTCTCCAAAATCAGATTGGAGTGGGGTGCAGGGGTGTCGGGAACGTGGATTTACACCAACATTGCGTTGTTTTCCCTGCTGTTGCCCAGTGGAAACTGAGTCTCTAGAACAAGTTGGCGCCTCGAGGGTCGGCCAACCAGGGGGCGGGTGCGCTTGGCTCGCCTCCATCTCCCGGTGGGGCCAGACACTGCTCTGTGCCAAAAGAGTGGGGGGGGGGGGGGAAGCAGGCGGCAGGCTGCTAGGGGTTTGCCACTGTGCTGGGTTTCTTTAGAATAGAGTTATCAATGGGGGCAGGGAATCTCCCCTAAATCCGGGAATCTGGCTCTTTAAAGCCCCAGGATGCCCCTTGCAAGTGGCTTCAAAAAGGCCTCGCTGAGCTATCCCCACCCACGCATGGCCAGCAATGTGGGTGAGGTAGGTGGGCGCAAGCAGGTGATGGGTTACCGGACTTCTGCGCGGAACTTGAGGCTGCTGGGGGCTGGGAGAGGGGCAGAACCTCGGGACTCTGGTGGAGAAGGGCACTTGCCATTTTGGAGGAGGGCAGGAGGAAGGTGCTGAGGTGCCAGGGAGGCCTAGGGAGCAAGGCGGAAAGAAGGGGAGGAGGTAAACTAGAGAGCGCAATCCCTCCCTCCGAGGTCGCCAACGCAGAGAAAACAGACACTGCGTTCCTGACCACTGCCCGGCACGCCTGGGCGTGGAGCTAGAGACCCCCTGAGCCGCACTCCTTGCCACGCGAGACCCCCGGCGGGGAGAAGCGTGCAAGGCGAGCGCGTTAAGCAAGTGTCCTAAGCGCGGCTTCCCCAGTCGGCGAGGTCCCGGGACTGGTTTTCCGCCTGGAGATTAAGATCATTGCTCTCGTAATGAACTTAATGCTTTAGGGTGGAGGTGAGTGTGTCTGCGAGTGGGCAGGGGTAGAAATTACCGACCAGATCGATGGGAGACTGGCTTAAAACTAAATCCTTTTTTCTCCAGGGCCCCACCGCCCCGGTTTCCCCACTGTGGGTTGAGCGCGCTGGGAGGGCAGAAGGCAGCGGCCCAGGAGCCACCCCGGGACAGGTCAATCCAGAACCTAGGCCCTAAAAATGTTTCCCGGCATCGCTCCACCGCGACCCCCGGGGTACCATTTTCAGGGCAAAAGACTCTTTAAACCTCAAACGTTGGCGGACTGATTGCTCAATATGTTGTTTGTTTTTCCTTTCAGCCCCGCCTCAGGAGAGAAGGTTTCAGACGCCTTGGCGAGCAGATCTGGCCGAAAAGGGAACCCTCCCCGTCCCTGTCAACGGCTGCCCAGGCCCCCTGATCCCACACCCGCTCTCCCTCCCGGCTTTTCCCCCTGATCCTGGAACCCCCAACCTCCTCTAGATTCTGCACCGTGGCCTCCTGAAGTGCACCATGGCCACCTTAAGTGCTAGGGGCCGCCTTACAGTCAATGGGGTGGGTGGCAGGGACTTGAGGGGTGAGAGAAGGAAAAATGCCCGGCAAGGCAGGGCGCCCCCCTACCCACTTCCACGCCTCTCGATCTGGCGACCAAGCGCCTACTCCGGAGCTTTGCATCACAGTAGCGATTTTACTGCCTTCATAAGGGCCGAGGGCCCGCCAGGATCAGAAAGGCAGCGGAAAGTTTGCGGAGCTGTTAAAGTGATCTGCAGGAGCTCCCGCCTATGGCGTCCTGGAAGTACCTCGACTACAGCTCCAAACTCGGGTACTCGCCGCCCTCCTGGTGGGCCCTGACTGGGTCTCGGGTGCATGTGCCCTCCGGTCCCCAAGCTGTTGAGAGTCACACTCCCAGAGCCACTGTGAGACTCAGAAGTCCGAGGCCCCATATGGCAGAGCCTGGGCGTTTTCCAACGAATGAGGCCCGGCTACGACGAGTTGCCTCTCCACAATCTTCTGTGTAGACCCCTGGCCTCCCCATCTTCAGAAATAGTCAACGGTCCCTTAGACTTTACTTTCAGATGTCGGTGGGAGGGCCTAGGAGGTTATTGCCGAGGTTCCTGCAGCCCCCCAGTGCTCCCCACTCCAGACAAGGACCCGCCTGCGCATGCCTTGAGCCTAGGCCGGGACCCCAAGCACCGCAGACTCAGGGGTAGCTGTGTCTTGACCCAAGCTCCGCGCAGTGGCCTGAGGGATTTGCTCTCGAGGCACCGAGCCGGGCTCAGCCCCAGGACAGAAGCATGTCCCTTCCCGCTCCTAGCGGCAGACTTGGGGGGGGGCGCTGCGCACAGCGACATACCGCTAGCGCAAAGTCGAGCGCAAAGTGCGCAGGGCCTGTGAGACCCGGGCGGGAGGGGGCAGGTAGGGCTCGGGCTTTACTTTGCAGAATCTCGATTTGGCTACCAAGTTTCCTGGAAGGCGCCTCTGCTCCCGGAGCTTCCCCCTACGCCGCCCCCCGCACTGCTCCTTCCCCTCCCTGCTCCTCGCCACTGCCAGCCCAGCTAGCCGGAGCCTCCGCCGGGCCTGGCCGTCTGCTCGGTCGCTCGAGCCGAGACCCCGCGCCCAGGCCGTCGCGCCGCCCTCCCAGCCCTCCCTCCCCTGGCTCCGCGGGGGGCGCCTCTCCCTGGGGCGAACCTCGCCCGCCCGGCTCAATGCAAGGAGACACCCGCTGCCTCCCGAGGAACTCCTAATACCATCCATACAGCTTTAATGCGTTTATAATTCGATAAGTGATTTCAATTTGAAATTGTTAGTAACTAATTTTATGGGTAATTTTTCCACATCAAATATTTAAGCATCAGATTAAGGGAGCCAGTTCCGACACAGGATAATAAGGGGGTTTCCCCCCACCCCCCGCGCCTCCGCCTCCCTCCGTTTCCTACCGAGTCGTTTTTCCAAATCCCCAAAAGATGGCAGTCGAAGCCGACTTTCCTCTTTTCCTGCGGCTCTGCGAAGGGAGGGGGAGAGGGGGATGGGAGGGGGAGAGGGAGAGAGGAAGGCAAGAAAAGGGGAGGGAGCAGCTAGGCGTTGCACGGACTTTTCAAACTAATTCTTTCACACGTTTCTAATACAAGCAAGAAGCAGTGGTGAATTTCCTGGAACAGTCCTGGCAGAAAAGAAAGCCAAAAAAACGTGCCTTGTGGCCTCAGGGTAGGGGATGTGAGAAACTCAGCACTTTCAAGCTAAACCCTCAGATTCAGAACAGAAGGGGAAGAGCGAGACCCAGAGAGGAACCCACTGGTTTCTTTTATATTTCTTTGTATTTTAACATGACATATAAATACTAAACAACTAAGCAGCTTGCTTCCTCGAGGACCGGACTCTGCAAATTACATAATGAGGGTGCAGGGGTGGGTGTGGAAAGGGGGAGGGGGGGCTGGGGCAGCGCGGATGAATTGCAGACCGGTTGCCAAAACTTTTTTTTTTCCTGCTGCTGTTGCTGCCGCGGCTGCCTTTGCTGCTGCCTTTGCTTTGAATGTGCGTAACTAGGAAACAGCAAGCCGTCTGAGAAGACGGAATTTCCAACGTGTAAAATGTTCTTAACGGAACCATTGAGCGAGTGCAATAAGGCGTGAGGGGGAACTAATCTTCCCATTTAAATGTTTGTGGCAATTTTATCTAAATGAATTTTAATGCTAAACGAGGGTAATTCCCCATTTGTAGCGCGTTTACTTCTCTTTCCTGTGCTTCTAAAGCAGTCCAACATCACGCAATGAACAATAACAATAAAAATACTGTCAAGGCATATTATTCATTTTGAATGTGTTATAATTACAGCTGATTAAATATGATAGAGTAAAATATTCTTTGTAATTTTTAAAAAAATATTTAAATTATACTAAAAGTCTCATTTCACTGCCACCCCCCCCTCCCCACAAAAGGAAAAATAAAAAGCAGGTACAGTTGGGTGCCCTTGTGTAGAGGAGGACGTTTTGGTTTTGCCCTTTAAAATAGTCTCAGCACCTCCATTATTTCCCTATTTTGGGTCAGTGTCCTCAACAACCTCGGAGCTGGCTCTGAAATTTATAAGAGGAAAAGCTAAAATAGCATGAAGGGAGAATGTTGAGGCAGAGGAAGAAAGAGTGAGGCCCTCACATAATAGCCACATAGAAGGGGGAACACAGGGATACAACAATTCATTTTTTCTAATTCCTGGACAGTAATGATCTGGATTGTTCATAGTCACCACGTTCTCTAACTATTCTCTAGTTCTCTTCTTCCTCCCCTAGCGCGTGGTCTCTCCTCCCTCTTCTCCCCTCCCCCCACACTTTCCCTCCGGACCAGAGCCTTCTGCAGAATAAAGGCTGAAAATAACTAACGCACTGGGGCATGTACTGGGGAGAAGGAGCAACTGGACGGTTAGCTTATAAAGTTTATCATTAATTTTAAAAGTAAATACATGGTTATTACCTGCTAGTAACCACCTATCAGAAGAGAATGATTTCACTAATATGAACTTCTACTTGTGTAGACGCAGAATTGCCCCTGGGTCAAAATGAAGAATTTAAACCATCCCCTCTTTGGGGTGGGGTGGAAGGCCACTGGCCAAGGCGGCTTTGGTGGGCAGTCCCAGGCTCTCTGCTTGATCATCCACGTGTTCAGAAACAAGGTCGGATAAACAAAAGGTGAGAGTGAGGTGGCTGCTCCAGCAGGTGACTCACTCAGTCACAGTCACCTTGTAAAGCCAACCCGCAGCTGGTTTCTCTTTTCGAACAGAAAATAGAATTGCTCAGGGCGGGTTTATAGGGTGACTTGGGCCTTTATATCGGATGTGAGTTTAAAGCGCTCTTCTCCCACCCATCCTTTGTTTACAAAGCAATCACTGCCAAAAGGCTTATTTTTTGAAACGAATTTGCCTTAATTAAAATATTTGTATATTTTCCTTAGCTTTGGGAAGACTTTTTATAGCAGCAATTTTATTTAAATAAAATTATAAGCTATTCTAGCTTAAACATGTTATTTGTACCATTTAGCTGGCTGCCGTGCAGAAATTCTGTACAGCTGTTCTGGAAAATTGGTTAATAACCAGTTTTATCCAATGAGAACACAGAGCATATTTATAAAAATTAGATTTTGAAGTCTGGTCTCTTCAATTCATGTAGTTAATTTCCCAATAAACATATACTGCTCATCCTAGGTAACATCCTTAGTAAAAGACTTAACTTTGTACTTAGGTTTCCCATTATATACAAGAATAATTTCACTGATATTAGATGAGTAATTCTGTTGGATGTAATTTTGAGTCTACAGTTACTTTAGTGCCTTTAGGCCTCAAATTTGCTGATATTAGAAGTTCATTAAGTCAGCTTAAAGAAATCAGTGGTTATTATTAAATAATTTACTTTGTGGTTAAAATTTTCAAATACATATATGGCTTACAGAGCTAAAATTAATTCTTGTATTTCCTACATTAATCATTAAAAATTTGGGGGGCAGTAAACAAATTTTTCAAGCAGTGGAGTCAGCATGACAAAAATAATCTTGTTTTTATTTTAGATTCAGATTTCATTACTGCACTTAAACGACTACAACTGGGCTTGGCGTTATTATACAATCCAAACTGTTTCCGTCAGAAACGCTAAGACTCAGTGTGCAATGATTGTTATTAATAATTAGCTCCTTGGTTTCTTGATAGAAAAAGGCTATCAACAAGCATTTGTTTATCCACAACAAAATGTATAATTAGCTTATCCCACTTAGTAAATCTTGTATGCATGCCAACTCATACCAAACTGCTACTTTTACAAAAAAAAAAAAAATTGCAATAATACAGTTCATTTTTCCAGTCCTTTTTGCACAAAATTTATTTACAATGTCTACATAAATGCTCCAAGGTGGGACTATGAAAAAATACACACATGACCGATGCTTTGCTCAGAAATAAAGTCAACATATTAAAAATAAATCTTCAGTCTATGTTTTCGAGCTGCTTAAAACAGGAAGTGATGTATAAGGTGGTGGTTGTTGCATGGGGACAATGATGCTTGATGTGACAATTAGGCTTCTAAACACACGGCCTTTTGGTTTCCATGCCTCCTCCTACCAGTCTCCTTAAGACACTGCCTGCAACAGCTGATTAATCATTGTTGATGACTGCAGTTTTTCCCATCCTTCCCGATTTACATCTGTTCAGGCCAATTCAAATATGGTGAGTAAATGAATTAGACATGCAAATTCAAGCCCCAGGCTAGAGAGAGGGAGAGAGAGGAAAAGAGAGAGAAAGAGAGAGAGCGCGCATGGCTGAAATCCTAGGCGAGAAGAAAGATTCTTCTGCCTGATAGTTATTTTAATGCTCTAAAAATCCTGCAAATCAGACCTTCCCGTCCCTTGCAGGATAACTGTAAGGCTTTTTAATGTAAGGAGGCTTCTGGAGGAAGTGAAGAGCTATGGAAACAACACACATAGTGTGGAAAAATTTCACATTTTTTTTTAAAAAATCTATAAGAAACAACGTAATATGGATAACAGTATAATAGCATTTACAATATTTCACTCTTTGTTCTCTTAATGTCTTATATAGTTATTTAGCATGTCCCCCAAATTGACTTCAGTTGGTATTTCCTGCTTTTTTTAAGAGTCCCTATGAAGAATTAGGGATGCTCCTTGGTCCAAAGTAGATGCCAAGAATGGAACTCCACAGTCATTGCAGAAAAAACATGATTTGAAATCAGTCACCATTGCAGACAATGCATATTCCCTTAAGCTACTGAGCATGAATGTCCATGACTTGTCCACTCATTGTTGGGTCTCCTGTATTAAGAACCGTGGGGCTTGATGCTGACATTGGCATTCCGGGGTGGGGCGGTCCTCCATGCATCATCACTGTTGGGTGGTGAGGGTGTCCAGGAATGTACGTATGCATGGGGGGCCCATGACGCAGCTGAGCAGGATGAGGGGGCATCTGGGGTTGGGTATAACTTGGCTGTCCCATACTCACACCCATTGGACCACCCCGGGCTACATATTCCCCTGGCATACTTTGCAGCCCTGTAGAAATTCAAAAGAAAGAAACACAAAGAAAATATCATGAAAAAGCAGTAGTGTGGTTCTGGCAATCCTATGAAAGCCAGGGAACATTGTGATATTGGGATTAAGGAAACATGGTTCTGTAAAGCATTCTTTTGATCATATAGAAGAAAATAAAATGAGAAATACCATG
>CAUYON010086533.1:20000-45310 GCA_963573935.1 Arctocebus calabarensis
ACCATGAAAATTGGAATCATGTGAGCAGAAGGTTAGATTAATTCTCCATTCTCATTATAAGCACAGGTGTAGCACAAACACCATGTGAAATGACCAATTAAAATGAAAAAAAAAATCTGCCTTTTCATTAGCTGCCTTCACTGCATGACCAATTAGAAAATTATTTAATATTAATATTCTGCATATACCAAAAGTAATTTTCATAGTAACTAATATAGGTAAGAGAGCAAAAAACATCTCTTTAACTATGGTACTATTCATAATCTGTAGACTCTTAGAGGAAAGGAATTATGTCTATTAACTTTCTTTTCAAACCCTTTTGAAATATAATATCTTATGGATATGATTTCTACTACCTAAAACTAAGAAGGGACATTTTTAACCGACGATTAACCGAGGCTCAGAGAAATTAAATGATTTATTTGGGATCACATGTTACCAAAGAGATAGATATTAATAATTTGTTGAATGACACACAGCTGGTGGATGGTAGTGACAGCCTTCTCTCTATGGCAGTGATCAGAGCAGGGCCACTACTGTGCCACCCATCTAGAATACTCCAGACTAAATAGATATCTAAAACTTAGCTGGTTTTGAGTCAATTAGCATTGGCAGCAACACTTCTATTTAGTCAAGGAATAAGCATATTTAAATATATATTCCAAAGCTTATCTCCTTCATACTCCTATATTCAGATTCCTATAAGATCAGTGGTTCTCAATCTTCCTAATGCCTCCTAATGCCGCGACCCTTTAATACAGTTCCTCATGATATGGTGACCCAAACCATAAAATTATTTTCGTTACTACTTCATAACTGCAATTTTGCTACTATTATGAATTGTAATGTAAATATCAGATATGTAGGATGTATTTTCATTGTTAACAACAAAGGGGTTTCAACCTACAGGTTGAGAACTGCTGCCACAGACCAACTCATAATAAACAAGGTTCAAGTCCATGTCTATTAAACCCATAGATTCAATTAAAAATAAATTATACCGCTGGTTTGGAAAGGGCTGTAACAATCACCTAGATTGGTCACTGACTTGAATTGCCTGTATGATAACCCCACCCCGGAGATGGGGAGCCTTTGAGCGACTTTTTTAATGCAGCATTCACCACCTTAACATCTATCTATAAACAAGGCCAACTGTCTTAACTTGATCTATAAGCCTTCTACCAGTACAAATCTTTGGAGTATTTAAACAATTGTAATCTTACTTCCTCAGGATAGCCTTTCAAATAATGAAACACAGCCATGGTGCCCTGTAGGCTTTTCCCCTCTTCTCCCTGGGCTATACATCCCTTGTTCTTATAACATTCCTTCTAGATTCCTAGGATTTTGAGTGCTCGCCCCACTGGGCTGCTCTCTGGTTAGAATGCGAACCTTCCCATTGTACCTCTGAAGATCTGCAGCAGATGACACTAACTACATTCATTCCAAGACTGCTCTAGGCCTCTTATAAAAAAGCAAACCCACAGAGAACACCAGGGCTTCTTACCCCCACACCTTTTTTAGCTAATCCCACAGGCAGTAGGTGCTATTCTTTTCTCTTTTGGGGGCAAGAACTATTTGTTACTATTTATAACACAGATATAAGCTACCTATAAGATATCAAGGTGGGAAGCCTTTCATTAAAAAGCAAAAACCAAAACAAAAACATTGAAAACCTAATCACCGTTTATGAACTGTTTGACCACCTTAGTACGAACTTCTTACTTTTAATAAATTTTAAAAATTTGAATGTCATGAAATATCAATACATATAGGACATAGTAATCTCTTAGAATATTACTGAATTAAAATTCCTAAAAAACATAAGGTATATGAAGTATTTAAATTATTGCCTGGGGTCATGGTGGACATCTTTATCGGAAAATAACTTAATACATAGCAAAATATTTTGTTTTTTAAAAATAAACATCACCTTTTCTATCTTAAAACCATCTCAACATTCGATTCTATTTAGTGTATTTTGTTATCATCCCAGACTATCTTATATGTCCTCTCTCTTTGGAATTATGCTACATACAGCGGAGCCATGTGTTTAGATGGCTTCAGGGTGAATTCAGATACAAAAACATTTTCCTTCTGGGTAAAGTAATAAAATGACATTCTTGCTCCTCCCACTATAAGTCAAACTGAGGTCAGCTCCCCCATCCCTCTATCTGTTTAAATAAACTGGTCCAGCTGTTTGTTTCTAAAATGCCCTTTGACCTTGTGTCTCATCCTCCCTGCCTTTGTGACAGAATGCTTTACTTTTCATTGTGGAAGAGTCTAAATTATCAAGAATTCTCTAAACACCAAACCAGAAAAAGACCTTTAGATTTGATGTGAACTTAAATGAACATATTCCCTTCTTAAAACACTGTCATTTTAGGAGGCATTAGTAAAATAGTTATCTAAAGCTCCTATATAAATCTGTGTGTGTGTTCAAATATATAGTTGTACTTATATATAAACACATTAGAGCTTTAACATAGAAAAATAGTGGTTTTGAAGAGAAATAAAAAAGAAAATAACAAAAATACGATTTGAGTGTAAAATAAAAGATTATATTCTCCAACAGCCACAAAATAGTTTGAGAGAAAATATATCCATGAAATACACACAATTTTAGAATTCTCCCATATTGACAAGGTCACTTTATAAAGTTTGTTAGCTTAAAGATGTAAGCAAACCTTGCAATATTACAATTAATATCCAAATATAGCCCTGAAAACTCAGACATGGAATGCCAGGAATACATGACAAAGTGACAGTTTAGCTTACTTATTAAAATAGATGGCCACACACCTTGGTTTAATAGGATATAATTTAAATTTACTGTAAATTGGGCTTTTAAAAAGGTAATCCCTTTAGTTAAGTATGCTTTAAGGTTAGGAAATGTACTGTTTGCCTTTTCATAATACATTCTAAATATCGAGAAGTTGTATTGTTGTTGTTTTTTTAAGTCTTAATCTTATCATCTTGTGAGGTGTTTTTTAAGAACTGGAATCCTTATAAGTGATAGAAGACTGAATTAGGACTATAATGTTTGTATTTCCTTTTTTTCATAGAACTATGAGTTAGAATTTCTTTTTGCAACCACAGTATCTCCAGTCTCAAAACAAGAAGCTTTACAAAGGAAAGAGAAATCATAGATTCACTTTATACCTCTATCCCATGTCCAAATAAACAGACATCTATTTCCTTTTTATCTAGTTGTTTATTTAGGGCTCAGTCCTAATTAGGGAGAGAGGAAGATTGGAAGAGGAGCAAAATCACCAGAATTCTGAGACTTGGATCACTGAATTTTATTTTGAAATTTTTATAGGCATCCAACAAGAATGGGTAGTTACTATGAGTGATGTCAATGAAACCTGGGAAATTTTGATGTATTTTTCCTTTTCTTTGAACCCCCATTTTTTTATCATTAGACTTTTTTAATACTGTTAATTCTATTTGCTTTCATTCTTTGTCTTGGTCATTTTTAGTCTGCTATTCAGTAGTTCTGTGAGCAAGATCTGGTAGAACAGCTTTCTGAAACTGACCTTTGTCCTTTAAGTTTATCCTTGCCCTGGTCCCTCCCCCAAAGACTGAATTGCTAAGTTTAGTTTTCCCTCTGTGAGAACCGAGAAGGCTGTGGAAATCATAGTGGGCATCTGTTAGGAGCCAAAGCACATGGTAGTTTCCCAGTTCCACAGGCAACATTTTCCACATACTTTTGCCCTTCTCCTCCCTTGTATGGGTCTCTGTAATACCGATAAAAATGAAAAAAAAAAATATATATATATATATATGTGTGTGTGTATATATATATATCTTGCTTACTTTCAAAACTGCCATTTTCTCCTTTACTCAATTAATTCTACTCCTCAATGTTTACCACCCTACTTATTCCCTGAATGATTAAAGGGAGCCCATCTTGGTTACGTTGGGATGCCACAGCCAACTCTATAAATCACGTGTAAAATCACAATAGTGTTGTTTCCAAACAATGACATGATTCTCTGTTACCTCCACACTGCTTCTTGCCAGGTAGGCATAAGTGAATAGTTAGCAGGATGGGGTTTGACATATTTCAGAAGGTTCCCCTCTAAGTATGGAGAACTATCATTGTATATACAACATCCTTAGAGGCCTAAGAAGCTAAAATTACCAACTATTAAGAAAAGATTTCATTAACTAGCAAGATTTGTGAGTGGAAAAGCCTTCTAAGCCTATACTATCCATTAAAGATAGTTCTAATTTTAGTCATCTTTCATTAATATTTAGATATGGTAAGGAATACCTATATACCTAGTCAAATAATAATAATACCAACCAGACATTTTAAATGTAAACTGGTGATTTCTGCATATACTATTTTTCATTTAATTAAAAACAAACATTCACATATAATAATTGATTATATAATTTATTTTAGGTAACTTCTATAAATATTTTAAATCTTAGAATTAAGCATTATGAAAAATCTTCAAATATAAAATTTAACATAGAAATTATAGAACATAAAAAAATTCTATAAAATTATAAAATTTTGTTCTTTTTCTATTCTATAAATTTCCTCAAGGTAACATTTCTTTAAAGTTAGCATTTATGTTTCATAAACAAATCCTCAGGGAAAGAGTTCTAGCTATCTCCCAAATAACCCTCTGTTCTCCTGAACAACAAACAACAAAATCACCTTCAAAATCTTTTGTTGGAACTTTTTATTTTAGTTGTACATTTACTTATTGGATTTAATGACCCACAACTGGCAGTTTTCAGGGCCCAGGCCTTCTACACTTCCTTTCTTTTTGAAATAAAATGTCATGAAACATAATTTTAAAATGCTCAAGAAAGTTGACTCAATCTCAAGTAAAACCTTATGAAATCACATTTTTGGCACCTTTTTCTAGTTTCTTATTCTCCTCCAGGATCCAACAGTTCCAGGACTGCAATACATCATCCTCTTCTCTAGGAGTGGGGAAGTGGAGAAGAGCGGTGGGAGGTGAGCGGACAGGAGAGGAAAAAGGAGCACATGGTCCCCGCCCCACCCACTCAAGAAACCAAATATTGGAATTTGCTCAAATCACAGGAAGCTCATCAATCAGCAGTATGACTTCCCTTCTGTAGCAGTAGATGGGGGTATTTGCCAAATTACTCTAGAAAGGACTCAAGTTGTCTAACAGAGTTAAGGAAGTTAATTACATATAAAATTTTCTTCAAAGCAGCTAATGAGAAGTAATCACTAATTAGTTGACAATGATGATGCAAAGTAATAACAAAGCCCATGTATTATTTTGGACAGCAGGCATGAAAATAACATGGCATTGAAATAACATTCAAATAATTCATCACTTGGTATACATTACAGAAAATTTCCCTTGAAAGTGAATTTTGAAATGATTGGTTTTTAACTCTAAACTTATCTTGAAAAAGCTTGGGGGTTGCTAACACTTGTAATCTAAACTGAATTCAAAGCAAAAGTGGCTTACTCACTATAGTCTCTAGTGCTTTTGCTACTTCTTGCTGCCCTAGGTTCCAAACAGGAATGAATGCTGGGGATAGGTCAGTAAATGTGGCATTAGAAATATCCAACAGGTCGGGCGTGGTGGCTCATGCCTGTAACGCTAGCACTCTGGGAGGCTGAGGTGGAAGGATCAGTTGAGGTCAGAAGTTCAAGATCAGTCTGAGCAAGAATGAGATCCCATCTCCACTTAAAAAGCTAAAAAAAAAAAAAAAATTACCCACTAATATTAGACATAGTCCTCAAAAAAGCTTTTATAAACTATTCACACAAATATGACAATTTTCCAAATCTGAATTTACATAACCTTATAAATCTAAAAACTTCATGGTTTGCTTAAAGTATATGAGTTTAAAATGATCATTAGCACAAGTATAAGCATTAGGATAATACAGGATCATATAGCACAACTTCTAACAATGGGAAATCTAAAATAATACCTTCAAATAATAGGAGCATCTCTCTTTACTTTCATAGCTTTCCATTTAATGTCCAGCTTGCCCATATTTACAAAACATCAATAACATTGACTCTAACTGAACATCCCTTACATACTGCTAAATAAATATATTTATTTAAAGCAAATTCTAGTTTTCTACCAATCTCCATTACACATAGGATAAGGAGATAAGTTATCATCTAAACTGGGAGACTTCTGACAGTGAAGAGACATTACTAATAATTTTACTGGGCAACAGATATACACCATGAATATTGCAGGCAGTTGGAATGTGTGGTCACCCAAATGATCCATTAAACACTATTTTCCAAAGAAAATATCCCTAAAATAATTGGAATGAAAACCCTATTCTGTTAGAATGGAGATTAGCCTCATATATGTGAGGTGATATTATAGAATCCTAGCCCCATCTTGGGGCACCTCTAAGCACTTTCATTTCTCTAAGATCTTTCTTTAAGTTGCCTTAGCTCCCCAAGATGTCCCCAACCACAAACCTTCCAGGTCTGTGGTCTTCATTCATGCCAAAGGAAAATATCTCAAAATTTAGCTTGATTGCTAGTTTTGTCAGGTAATAAATGTAGGCTATTGAATGGCAAAATGAATACAAGTTGACTTGAATTCACTGTCATTTGCACTGCAACTTCTGTTTCAATTAGTTAAGCTTGAGACCTAAGTTCTATGTAGTACATGTCAATATGCAACCTGTAGGCCCTTAAAATACAAACCAGACCATTTCCACTAAAAAGTAAACACTTCTCAATTGAGGTATGTGACAAAATATCTCAAAGTATCTCAATCATATTAACAAAATGATCTTCGTAAGTCATATTGGAGGAACTTTGGAGAACAGGCATTTCCCTGCCAAGCTGCTGATTTTAACCTTTTCTCTGAACAGCATTACTCATAATCACAATGGTCAAAATATTGCCAGTGGCGGGGAGAGTTAGAGCAGTGACCAGTGAGGAGCACCTGAGAACTGAGTAGGAAAACTGCCACTTGTGAGCTTTGACATCATAGCAGTATTTAGGTGATGAAATTGGGATGATAAAATGAATTAATGTTTATAAAAAGTGTTATACAAATTATAAAACCTAAGACACAAGTTTGTTGTGATACTGTTATTATGATTCTCAAAAATAAATAATGGTACAAAAATCTGTACACAAATGTTTATAGCAACAAAAGGAGGACGCAACACAAACACCCATCAGCTGATACCAACAAGGTATCTTTCACATTCATACAATGGGACATTGCTCAGCCATAAAGAGGAATGAAGTGCTGATGGCACGTACTACAATGTGGGTAAACCTTGAAAACATTCTGCTAAGTGAAAGAAGCCAGTCATAAAGCACCATGTATTATATCATCACATTTGGAAAATGTCTAGAACAGACGAATGTAGAACAGAAAGGAGTTTAGTGGTTGCTAGAAGCTGAAGGAGAGGGAGCTGGAAATATGGAGGGGTAATAGCTGAAGGGTACAGGGTTTCTTTTGGAGGCGGTGAAAATATTTTTAAATATAAAATACTATAAATACTATGGAGATCGTTGCACAACTCTGTGAACACACTAAAAACATTAAACTGTGGGGCGGCGCCTGTGGCTCAGAGGAGTAGGGTGCCAGCCTCATATGCCAGAGGTGGCAGGTTCAAAACCAGCCCTGGCCAAAAAATGCAAAAAAAAAATAAAAAAAAAAGACATTAAACTGTGCACTTTAAATGGACAAATTGTATGGTTTGTGAATTATATCTCAATAAATCTGTTAAAAATAAATATGTAATGATGGACTGGAAGAACTGGACTAGACACTTGGTCCTGTCCCTGCCTCTAATTAGCAGAATAATACTGGAGGGCCCTGGGCCTCATCTGTCATATGATGCAGACATTCCCACCCAGGATTTCTTTTCTATGGTTCTGTAGCACAGAACTTCTAAGATTTTAATCCACGCTCTCTTTTGATATACTTCAAAAATCTCAAATTCTTTTGTTATTTGAAATTTCAAAAGAAATAGCATGACAACACTGAAATTTGAAAACAAAATTTCATCCACCTCAATATCCTTTTTTATACTCTGTTCCCTTGGCTGGAGTCTGAGATGCCTCTTCTGGCCCCCTGCTCCTTTCACCTGCCTCTTGGCCTTGAGGGTGTGACTTCTTGCCGTAACCTATGGCCCTTGACTTGCTGTGAGCAGTACTACCAGGTGACCAGCCCGGGCGCTGAGCTCTTACATCTTTTGTACACGTGCAATTCTTTCCATTAGTTTTTCTAAAACCCTCTATTCCTTCCCCTTTCCAAATACATAGGAACTCTGACCCTAGCCAGGGATCAAATAAAGCTACCATAGCAGATGTTTTGGTGGTATAGGCAGCAAAGCCCCCCAAACAGACAACAATCTTCAAAACTACTGTTTTGTGTTCAAGGCTGTGTCCTACAGTGAAAATAACGAAAACTTGAAAAATATAGATACACATATATGTATGCTGTCTTAAAATTGTAATATATACTGATAAGGTTTGTTATCTTGTATATTGTATCTTGTATCTCTTGTAATCGCAGAAGTCAAACATGACTTGAGTATTTCAATTTATATGTACAAGTCACCGACTCAGCGCCCATCGCTCAGTGGGTAGGGTGCCGGCCACAGACACTGGTGCTGGCAGGTTCGAACTCGTACTGGGCCGCTAAACAACAATGACAACTTCAACAAAAAAGTAGCCAGGTGTTGTGACGAGCACCTGTAGTCCCAGCTATTTGGGAGGCTGAGGCAAGAGAATCTCTTAAGTCCAAGAGCTTGAAGTTGCTGTGAGCTGTGACACCACAGCAGTCTACTGAGGGTAACATAGTGAGACTCTGCCACACACACACACAAAAATTACATATACATACATATATATATATGTGTGTGCATGTCACCATCTGATTTTATATACTCTATATGCACCATATAGTAAATAGTATATAGTACATAAATTTTATATACTATATATAGGGTGCCCATAAAGTTTGTGCACTGCACACGAACTTTATGGACATCCTGTGTATAATATATAAAATCAGATAGTATATATACAGTACATAAAATCAGATGGTGAATTAACTTCCATCCCTAGGGAATATAAAGTTTTTGGAAAAAAGATCCTTTATCTATATTAATCCAGGTTTCACCAATGATAGGAAATTTGTTGTTGCATTAAGTTACATCTAGAACCCAAGACCAACAAACACCTCCTCCCATCAGCCTGAAAGAGTTAACATATTTGAGAAAAGCAATATTTTTCCCTTCTTCAGTGATAGGATCTAATCTTGGGAGGCACTGGTTATTCAAGAGCAAGCGTCAAAAGGAAAAGTGAACGCTCCAGGATGTCAGAACAGATTATGGTTTTTTGTTTACTTGTTATTGTTCAGGTGTCAAGAGCATGATAGTTAGTTATTTTTCATATTAATGGATCAAGCTAAAGGGTTTGTAAGGACAGAAATAAAATAGACAGGAAAATATCCATGATTTTGAGGGCACTGGATGGTAGAGCCCTAAGTTTACAAGTATCCATACCGTTGAGATGTTTTTTTTTTTTATCGTTAACATCTTCTTCCCCCTTAAAAATTAAAAATGAAGCCCACACAAAGCTCCATGGCGCTCATAGGCTGCAGCAATCCAGGCTGAATCCGTGGCAACATTTGCCCTCAGAAACACTTCTCTCCCTGGAGACCCCGGCTATACGCCATTTTTAAGAAAACTATTTTATTCAGCAAGGAGGCAACATTTGCCCCCATTTTTTAATATTTCAGGTTGACTTTTTAACCACTCAAAAGTGCTATTTGTTTCCTGTAGGCGCAGCCTGAAGCAAGCTGATGATGTAAGTGCGAGGAGAGAGAGAGGGTCTCTCTGGGCACCGCTCAGGGCTTCAGTGCTTAATGGTTAATCACCCAACACCAGCCTCAGCAACTGTTGACACAAAATAGGTGGAGATCAGGTCTGTGCAAGCAGAAAATACCAGAAAGGCAAACTATATGTAAACACACTTAAGACAGATTTGACAAGAATAGACCTAAGCCTGACTTGCTAGGAAAGTACTAATGTCTAAAGCTTCAGTGCCCCTCTTAGAGGAGTCTGTTTCTCTTTACAAAGTTTCCTTTGAGGAGACAAAGAGTAACATTTTAAAAGCTCAAATACATTTACAGAAGACAGCTGAGACATTTGTCCCCTTGATTCACATAGTGTGAGTTTCACATCTGTTCCTACAGGCAGGATTTATGCAAGGTGATACAGTTCTCCCATGCACACCTGGAGTGGAGCCAAATGAAAGGGGGAGAAGGGAAGGAGGAAAAAAAAACCACGTATACACAACCACAATTCAAAAAGTTATTTCTCCTGGCCTATAAAACTCATGCAAAGAAGCAAATGGATAATGCCTAAACAGTCTTTTAATCTTATCTAACTGACACCTGACAAGCCATTACTTATAGATTATTAATGCACCCACTAAAAAGTTTGTCATGTACAAAATTACTAGAGAAAAAGATTGAATGCCTGAGGAAAAAACAAATTTTGCTGTACAATAACTTCAGAAATTTCAAGCCTATTATCTGTCATGCCCTTCACAGACTCATAGCACATGGCTAAAAACAACTGATTTATCTTTATTACGAATTCTAAAATGACAGCACACATCTTTTTCATGTCTTGCGATAATGTTAAATTTCGTCTAGTTTTTATTTTACAGTGTTTGATATGCTTATTTAAGATGAGGGAAAGTAACAACTTTTTAATTAATTTTCCTGTTTGTCTCTTTATCAAAGCGTTTTTTTCCCCACTTGTAAAGTAGAGCGGGGATGAGAGTCAGTTTCAGAACATTTACCTTGCTTCTCCCTGATTCACATTACCGTATAGTCTAGAAATTAGAGCTGGCAAAGCCCTTAGATTCTTGATTCATTAGTCCTACCTGTCCATTTGAAACCAGAGGAAACTGTTGTCGCTGGAGAGAAGGTGACTTGGGTAAGGCACCGCATCTAACTGGGAAGGAGGACAAGAGGTGAAGGGTTCTGATTCCAGCGTCCCTTCCCTGGATGTTCCCTCCTCTTACTGGCCTGTGTAAATTTTATTTTGTCAGGAGGTTTATACAGGAGAATTGGTTCCTCAGCCACCTGTAATGTAGCCAAGATCTTCCCCCTCGACCATAATGCCTCTTGGCCCCTCAAGTCCCATCCTTTCCCCAAGGAAACAGCAATCAAGTCCTGCTCCATCAGGTTTCATGACACCTAGGGTGTTCTTTATAGTTTTCTGACCTAATACTTGTGCTGGGACCCTGAAAACAACAAGCCTGGCTTAATCAGGACTTTCAACAAAGTGTGCTGACCTATACCCCATGTTCAAAGACAACCACCAAGTCGCTGGTTTAACTGCCTTGAAAGGAATCGTAGATACTCAAAAACACTGAATCCATGCCGTATAAATTGGTCTCCCAACTCACTCAGCTCTGAGCCTCACCTGAACCCCAGCCCTAAGTGGTACTGAGGTTGCACTGACCCTCAGCTTCAGGCATCACACCAGTGTCTTCTCTGCCAGAGGAGAAACAGCAGTTGCACAAATATTTCGACTTTCAAATCTACCTTCCTACATCCCAGACCGTCCTGTTTCTCTTCTCACCTAGACTCAAGGCACTCTGGCAGAGGTGGCAGGGTTTTCTACCCAGCGCAGTGGGCTAACATCTACTCCTATAAGGGGTTTCCATATTTAACTGCATTAAGGATGTGATTTCACACAGAGGGGAAAAGCTCTGTGTAAACTTACGGTGTAAAGCTTACAACAAAGTATAACAAACTGCGGAGTCATTTTCAAAGAGGATTGTTGGTGGGGAATTTTTTTAAATCTGCAGAAAAAAGCAGTGTCTGGGTTGAACCCCTAAGACTTCTTGACATGACGGTACCTGAAGGTTTCTAAATTCACAGCTCTTTTCCCTGAGAGCTATTTGCTCAGCTTTCCTGATAATACCTTGCCTGTCTGGCACCATGCCAGCTCTATCTCAGGCAATATGCAAGCTAAACATTTTTTGACTGATTTCAATATTTTCTTATGAGCAACTAGACAGTATTTTATCTAGTGAGTATTACTGATTGCCATAATCTAAGCCCAGAGTAAGCGCCTGGAAAGGTAATATTATTAGAATTGACACTCAAGGTGAAAAGCACAGCAATTAACTGAGTCTCGAAGAACAACAACCCATTCTGCAATGTTCCGGGGAGTTATTCTATTTATATTTCTCCTTCTTCTTTATAAAACACTGCACCTGTTACTCCATTGATCAATTAGGAAGTCTACTTTAAATGTAGGTTACACTTAAATTCTCAAGGGAAAAAGTTAAACCACCTGCTTAATAAAATTACTTTTGTTGTATATGAAGTCGATTCATCCCTAGGTGATTTCTAGGCAAGGAGAATCACTAGACAGCCACACTTTTATTTGGTAGTTGCATAGCAAACCAGTGCCCCAGTGCTTCCTACATTGTGAACTGCTTTTTTTTAACTCCCTTCACATATGTTTTCCTTGCTTTTGTGTCATGCCTCTGTTTAGCTTTATTGATAAAACAATCTGTGTCTAATATTTAAACAACATCTGTAAAAATGTATTACTAAATTATGTTGGAAGAAAAAGCAGAACAAGTCTTTGAAACCCTGACCTCTATTGATTTTTAGATCGCAGAATTTGAAAGGATAATTTGTGAATGTTTCAACATTTACATCTAAACAGGTACTTATATTTATAGAATCTTTGATTATTTATAAAAGTGTTTGCTACACTATTACCATAACGCAGAAGGAAACTTGACCTTTAACATTGAATCTGTTTATTATAATAAAAAGATCCTATATTCAAAAAATAACTTTACATTTTTACCTGCCAGTGGCATAAATCTCGAAGGATAACATACTGTTTTTCCCACTGGCAATAAATGGGAAGTGATGCCTGAATGCTTTTGCAGTTTCAAAGGCAATAAATGAAGTAACTAGGAAAATCTGCTATGTGCACTAAATCTGAGAACCACAGAGTGCAATAGTTCTACACTGTGTCACTGCAGATGTGGGGACGCTACCAGGAACTTTACACACCCTGTGTAAAGTGTGGAGAGTGATTTTTTCTCTCTACACACATACTGTATTTCACATATACTATATATAGTACCTAAAACCCATGTTGCCCTCTCAGAGCACAAAGGGATAATCATTTAATGTCAGGCCTTGATAGGAGGTGTTTGGATGAGGAGTAGTAAACAAAGAAACTGTAAAATGTATTCAATACACCACAGGCTAAACTCTGCTGAGGCAGGATATA
This sequence comes from Arctocebus calabarensis, assembly GCA_963573935.1. Classification (NCBI taxonomy): domain Eukaryota; kingdom Metazoa; phylum Chordata; class Mammalia; order Primates; family Lorisidae; genus Arctocebus; species Arctocebus calabarensis. Next base: position 33,288 of record CAUYON010086533.1, read on the forward strand.
TCTGAGAGATCCAATAAGTAGGATAAAATCACAAGGCATAAGTTTTCATCACAGGGAATTCCCAGATCTGCAACACTGGTGTGAAAATATAACAGGGGATTTTTATTTTACCATTCTACCTCACATTTTCCACATAAAAAAATAAAGTTAGTCTATTCGAGAGGGAACAAACCCAGGTGTTGACTTTGTGGGCATGTTATGAGTGCATTTTAAAATTCTACCTAAATATTTAAAGACCTAAATAATATCTAATCCCCAAATTTAAGACATTGCTACTTAAATGACTAAAATATCCAGAATATTAAAAAAAAAAGTTTGAACTGCTGATAATAGCAGATGTATTTGTTACAACCACAACAATTAAAAAAGCAAAAAGACACAAAGCCCCTATACTATTATTTATCACTTGGGGATAAAATGATATATAATTGGGGGTGAGGGAGCAAAGAAAGAAGAATATATAAATTTATGCTGCATATTGTATTCCAAAACTGATTATGCTTTAAATCTAAATTTACCAGAACACACTAGACTAAAATATTCAGGCAACTAGTTACAGAAGTTGATCTTTTAAAAACATGCAGTTATTTCAAATACTTATATAATTTATGGAGAAATTTTTTAAGCAAATTATTTGCATAATTGCCTCATTTCTCAAACAATTTATTGGCATGGACTTGGCCTGCAAAATCACATCTAATAAATTTCACATTCCACCCGAGAGCCCAAATGCTACAAGTACTAATGCCAGCCATTGTAAGATTCCTTCCCTGTTTTTATTCTGATAAGTAGAACAAATAAAAGAATTATTACAATTATTTCTTTTACTCTAAATTTTCTCTTCATCAGGCAAATCTGTTTTGTTGTTTTCCCTTTAAATTCTCTTTTTTGCCCCTCTCCCCTTGAATCCCTACTTTAGCCTTAGTTAGCCAAGGCAGGTAGCATATATCAATTATGTCAATTGGAGACATGTATGTTTAGTTCAGTGGTGAAGTAAAACAAATCTCTTACAGTGTACGGAACTTCTTGTCTCATTTTTCAATCATAGCATAACTTAAACCTGCATCAGCCAAGTTTCTATGACAAGCTAACAACTAGACAAGAGTTTATACTTCTTACTTTCATATTATATATTTCTATACATTATGTTACTGCCAATAATTATGACTGATCTACACCCAACCTTCCCTTTAGCGTTTTATTAAATCTCTTCAGCAGTGACTCATGGTTCATACAAAAATGTACATGTGTGTTAACAAGTTTTAAGAAATCCAGGAAGGAAGACACAAACTTTTAAAAGTTGTAGCTAAAGATGTGAAAGGAAATGCAAAAATATTAATGGTATTTTAAAAATCCTTATTTCTAGAAGGAAATAACTTGGGAAGACGTGCAGTATAGGAAAAACTATTTACAAGCTTTCAAAAAAAAGCTTCCTTTGATTTTTTTTTATTACAAGCAAGTCAAAAAGAAAACTAATTCATAATTATGCTGCTTTTTAGTCTTCAAATATGCCATGGGTTAAGGTTCTCTGACAGGTTTGGTTTTAAAACTGGGTCATCAGGGGTTTCCCATTTTGTCATCATATTTCCTACTTAAAGCCTAAAGAAAAATAAATCTATTATCAGTTCCTTAAAAGGAGAAGCTTTGGATCAAAATTAGTAAACCATTAAAGTCTGAAATCAAACATGGGAATGCCATTATCGAAGTGAAGAACAACAGTTTCTCCTAAACTTCCAGTTACTTGAGGGACATTTTCTACAGCAAACCAAGTTTAGAGTTGAAATAACTGCAAATTGCAAAGCACCGAGATGTATGGAAAAGCCACTCTGACCTCCATATACTATACAAAGCGGCCGGCATAGAATTGTGTTTATGTCCCAGATAATTAACTAAAAGTGATTTTTAAGCTATATCCATGTGGGATTGAGCAGAGTGTGAAGTTGAGGGTAAAGTCTGCACATACTTGAAAAAATATTTTATAGTATTAGTTATAACTTTTAAAAACATCCTTTTCTGGCTCGGTGCCTGTGGCTCAACAGGCTAAGGCTCCAGCCATGTACACCTGAGCTGGCGGGTTCGAATCCAACCCCGGGCCTGCCAAACAACAATGATGGCTGCAACCAAAAAACGGCCAGGCATTGTGGCGGGGGTCTGTAGTCCTAGCTACTTGGGAGGCAGAGGCAAGAGACTCGCTTGAGCCCAGTAATTGGAGGTTGCTGTGAGCTGTCATACCACAGCACTCTATCCAGGGTGACGGCTTGAGGCTCTGTCTCAAAAAAACAAGAACAAAAACATCCTTTTCTCCCTTTTAATGACAAAACCAAAGAAGTCTGATTGTGAATATTGATTAACACCTATTTCTCTCCAGTGGCGGTGTGCATAGATTCTAGAGGAATCAGAGTATATACACTGCTTGGAGTCATAGGATGCCTTCCTGTCCCTGCATTCACAGGAAGCATCCCATAAGACTGTCAACCCATAGAAAGCAACTTGTATTAGAATTTGTTCTTTGGTAACTATGTTTATACATGGAGTTTGCTAGCAACCTCACAAAGGAAGAGAGATGGCATGTATGCGAGGTCACCTGAATGGCAGTGTTTTTTTATTCCTTAATTAGAGAGCTCACCTTACTACTACTTTGCCCTCAAATGGGGACATTTCCCAGGGATACATGTATGTGACATCTGTACACCCTCCATTGTATTAAAACAGCCTCAACTTCCGTTAAAAAAAACCCATGTATACATAAATTTAGGTATGCATGCAAAATTGAGTCTCCCCTGTAATATAATCCAGAACCATCTGAAATACTAAGTTTAAATATGTAGTGTTATCAGCCTTAAAAATTAAGATACAATGGCCAGCAAAAACAGGCAAACAAAAAACCTCTGCAGTGGCATAACTCCTAGTAACACATTCAGATAGAGTGAGCCTTTGGTTGGTTCCCTATCCACTAACTAACAGGGCTGCAAAAATTGATCTCTCAAGGCTGCGGTAAGGTCATAGAAATTGATAACCCTTACAAGCAATGCTTATGTGAGTCTGTCTGTGTCTTGCAGATAGTGCGCTTTGTAAATTAATCCTCCAAAGGCAAATATATTGTAAGTAGCTTGTTATCTCTAAAATACTAAATTGAAGAATACACGGGATTATATTGACAGAAATTACGTTTTCTGTAATGGGGTTTAATATATCTCAAATCTCTCCCAAAGGCTCCTAGGCTTTCTAATGGAGAAGGGTCTGTTAATGTAGGTGCAATAGACATCAAGAACAAATTTATTCACCAAAATGGATTAGGCCATGTAATCAGAGATTCTGTAATATTAGTCTTTGACACTTATTGAACAGAGAAATACTTCTGTCTACAAACTGTCATTCCCAGTTCTCCCCTTTCCCGAAGTAGGCCTTGGGCCTTTTCTGGATTTTACTTCAAAGAGGATAAGGTTTCTGCATCATAAACACTAATCTAAAAATATTAGGACAATTAATTAGATACACTTAGTTTTAGAGGATATTGGATTTCGATACCCTTCAAATATGACACTAGCCCTGGGGTGATTATATGAAACCTGGCTTTCAGCACATTCACAAAAGGTAATAAATCATACTTTCCCAAAGCCTCCTTGCCACACTGCTGCACATTAAGTCAGAATATTGGTGGCTGGTACCTGGTACACAATCTCAGCTCTGCCCCAAATCAGGAATTTACACTTTATTTAGAAACAGCAGTATTGCACAGCCCTGAGATACTTCAGGTTTGGAATAGCTTCAAAGTAGAAACATAAATAATTTCTCTCTCTCAGTCTTCGAGAGATAAGAGAAAAGGGGTGAAGATCCTTGAATGCATAACCCTAACAAAATCTAACTGAATTCTCTCATTCAATGGATTTAAAACCTGACTGATAAGGGATGGGAGATTTTCTTGTTTTGTAGAAAATAGGATGATGATACCTCTCTATCGATTACCCCGGAGGGGGGAAAAAGCCTTAGACAGAGATACATTTACAGAGCCATAGTGAATGTGAATTAAGCATGCATTCTTAGACTTGGCATAAAATCTGTCAATTTATAAAGGAGGTGGAAGGCAATACAATGATTTCTTTTCTAGACCAGCAAGCATTCTCACATATCAGTCAACAGTTTGTTTTCACTTTTGGATCCACAAGCCACCAGGGAAAGCCGCAGCAACTGGGTGTGTCTTCTTAATGCAAAACATTGGCTGCAGGTTGCCAGAGGGGGAAACAGATTGTGTGTAAACACAAAGCCAAATTACTCACCAATTGTTCACTTGAAGGATGGTGAGTCCTGTGTCTTGTGCCAATTGCTTTTTCTGCTCTTCAGAAGGGTAAGGATGCTGCAAGAGAACAAAAAGGATATGTGCACATCAGGCAATACTTAGGCCATTTCATCAATAGCCTAAGTGTCTAGTGAAGTCTATAATTAAAGGTAAAAATGCTGAGGTGTGTCACTCTTATTAATGGAATACTACATCATCTAATTAATGGCAGTAAAAGACAAGCCAATTACAAAGATTAGTGAAGTGTATAAATAGCTACTTAGGATACTTGCAGAACCTTGATACTGAGTTCAAGCTTTACCAGGTTTATTTGTTGCAAATGCAAAGTTTAGTATGATTGCCACTGTATTTTATAGGGTTAAAATAAAGATCAGCTATTCTTTTAACCATCTAACAGTATACTACCTGAACTTAACATTTTCACTGAACTATGGACTTCCAAATCCGACATATTTGGGCCAGCAATCTCAGCTGAGATCCCCAGTAGTTAAGTGTGACATTTTTCCTCCAAAGCACCATATTCAAATACCACAATTAAAATGGGTGCATTTTTTAGAGCAACTATTCATTTTAGCTCTTCAGCAAAGCACAAAATATATTCAACCAAAGTTGGTTTCTACATCTGAATAGCAACACATACTGAGATTCTAAACACAAGCCAATATAAAGTCAAAGGTCAGCATTTTGCATGCCTAGTAGCCAGGCTGGGTGGCTCATGCCTATAATTCTAGCATTCTGGGAGGCCTAGGCAGGAGGATCCCATAAGCTCAGGAGTTTGAGACCAGCCTGGGCAAGAGTGATACCCTGTCTCTACTAAAAAGAGAAAAACTAGCCCTTGGGCATGGTGGCAGGCCCCAAGGTAAGAGGACCATCTGAGCCCAAGAGTTTGAAGTGGCTGTGAGCTATAATGGCGCTATGGTACTCTACCTAGGGTGACAGAAAGAGACTCTATCTCAAAAACAAAACAAAATAACATAGACAGTTAAAGTAGATAAAAAGTATTAGAGGATTAGATAATAAAATGAAATTCATAACTTCTTGTAAGGATGTTTGGAATTCTACTGAAATTAGTTTTGGCACAAACACTTTTTGTGCAATAATCAAATACCCTGTATATCTAAATTTAAAGTACACAATTTTAAAGACTAGGAGAGGGGCTGAGGATTGGTCTCCTTCTATAGAGACACCAGCTAGCCTGCAACCCTGCGTCCTAATAAATTCTCCCAAGAAAAATGGTGAGATTCAACCCTCTATTCTATTGTGAATGGGAAAGGGCATCCCAGACCCTTAATTTAACTATCTGTTCCATCAAAACTAAATTCTGGTCTATTGAATACTAATTAACATTGCTTTTAATTTAATTAATAACATCTGATTAGATTCTAAAAGGGCTTGTTAATGATCACTTCAGTGCTTTCATATGTAAGTTTAAATATGTTTTATATCTATACACATGGGATTCGTTCGTGGAGAGCAGAGATACAGCAATTTTTCCCATAAGCATTGTCTGTGATTGTCACTTAATCAATAAATACACAATTAGAATACGGCTTTGCTTTCATGGAATATAGTACTTTTCTCTAAAGAGCTCCTAGTATATCATAGATAGGATGGCGATTAACCCCCATTATATCTCTTTGAGTGACAGAAATGGAATCTATCGCCCCTCCTGTTTTACAGGTGAAGAAATTGGGCAGGGGGAGGGACAGTTAGTGGCAGACATCCGTGACTCCATATTTCCTGCTTCCCTTCTTGTGGTTAAGCCTCACCATGACCGAAGGCTGTGGCAAATGCCTTAAATGATCCCAATTAATATCCCCTTTTCAAAAACCTGCTGACTGCTAGCCATAGTCTGTAAGACCTGCTACCATCCAGCCCTGCCCACCTCCCAGATGTCTTTGCCTTCTCCTCATCTCCTTTCCAGCCCTCAGCCCAGCCACACCTTCCTCCTCTGTGTTCTTCTAACATCCCAAGCCTTCCTACCATTTAGGCTCCTGTTCCAGTTTGACCCCTCACGCCCATTATCCCACCTTCAATCTGTTTCTTATTTCCCTAATAGAAAACGCCACTCTCTGAAATACCTGTTTTAATTATTTGCTTCCTTGCTGGTGAGTGTCTTCACACTCATCTGCTGACTCTAAACTCCTTGCCTTTCTTGCTCAAGCCCATCCTCAAGCCCAGACTAGTTACATAATCGGAAATCACTAAATATTTGTGGAACAGAAGAATAGCTATCACTTGCCATGACACATGGATACGCTTCACCCAGATACAACATCAAAATGTGTAACAATTTATTTTTAAAGGCCACGGGAAGTATAAACAATCCAATTTGAGATGCATGACACTTTCTTTGCTTCATTAAAAATGATTTCAACCCACCTTCTCCAAATAAAAGTATATAAACCTCAAAATCGGGTAAGATCAGAGGTGACAATGACCCTACTCAACCTAAGGCCAGCCACTACAGCCAAAATCTCATGATTGGATATTGAACTAAAAGCAATCCATTACCCTAAGGTGTAAAAGCATAATTCTCACTGTATAAAGATTTACCATACTATATAAACCAAGAGAATCTTGTATTCTATGAACAGAACACTCAACTACGGTTTGATATACAATATTTTCATGTCTACACTAGTACATAATGTGTGTCAGCCTCTTAGAAGGTATATATTATGCTACCACTCATTAACTATAGGACTTTGAGCAAGGGACAACTTTTCTAATCCTCAATTCTGTCATCCAGAGTTCTAAGATCCACTGAAGTTAAAGATCACCTAGGCTAGCAGTTCTTATAGTGTCGCCAACCACAATGTAAACTCAATTTTGAGACATGCAAATTTTAACATCTAGGTGTTGGCACTATTTCCCATACAAAGTTGTAGACTGATGTATAGAATTGGCTTCCAATTGGTAACATTTTCTGTGTTATTATTTTCTTACAGTTTTCCAGGACCTCTGGAAACCTCTTGCTGTATTATTTTAACAGAATTAATAAACCTATCAACAGTGCCTCTTCAGTATAGCTAGATGCAACACTTTTTGCCCTGTCTTGTTAGTTACTTTGAAATTGAGAACTGTTACTATAATTTATTTGTCCTGTGTTTTCAAGAGTATTTTTGCATGCCTATTTGTGAGAAAGTTTTACAAACATTCTTTCAGAGCAAATGGAGCTCATATTTTATTTATGCAAGTAGTGTCAGGAATTCTCTTTGAATCATTAAGATTACCTGAAACATTATAGCTTCAGAGAGTGTTAACACAGTCCTCAAAATTTCAGTACAAATTTCAGTTGTTTCTTCCCATGATGTAGTTTCTAATTTCACAATTTAAATATCATAAAATGAGAAAGTTTTACCCTTTTTTTCTCCTGTCACTTTTCATGTGATCTGATTTTAAGTAATTGGAACAAACTGTGTCTAATTTCATGCAGCATAATTGCTAGGCAGCCTCAAGCTATGGAGACCCAGCACTCTGTCTCCATTAAGCAATTTTCAGTTGTTCAGGACATATTTTTTTTAATAGAAATGAATGAGACCTGGACAAAATTAAATGTCGTAATAATCTGGCCATTGTAAAGAGGGGAGAAAAAGGTATGAACAAAATTCCTAAACCCTTGTCTACAGTAGGTCAGCTGGATGTTTTTCTTTTACTCATAGTTCTTGGCCTTGGTGTTTCAGAAACTTTCAGTTCCCTGAAAAAAATCTACAATTGCTAGAATCACATGAAAGCCACGACTTCATGTAGCTAATCCTCAGTCAGACAAAAAGCCACAAGGAAGTAGGCTTTTAAACAGAAACCAAATATGTTTAAATATCTTAAATCCTATGCATCTTTACTAGATAAGGTTTTTGTGGACAGTATAAGTTATTCCTTTTATAGACTTAAAGAAACGTCTTGACAAAAACCCAACACGACACAGGCAAGGCTGCCAGAAAAACACTCAAAGCCGTGTTGCTTTTTTGCCCACTGAGCTGGTGAGGCCATGGAGTGGGCACAGGCAGACGTCGTTTTTTGCAAATGAAATAAAGAGTGATCCCTGAGAAGTGCCATTAGAGAGAGAAAACGGGAAATTCATTCCAAATCCATTGCAACTCCTGTAGCCTATGTCACTATTACTGGATCTCAATGACAAGGACACTTCCTTAGTTTAAGGAAGAACAGTAGGTTCTTGTGAAGGAAAGACAGATCGCACTTCCCAGATGTACCAATCAACCTGATCACTTTGGGATATCAAAGCAAATTTGACCACAGTCCCACAGACAGAAAGAGAGACCTGGCTTTTGTTGTGTACATTAGCCTCATGCCATTATCTCTTAAAAGCTTAATTATTTGCAAACAATTGATCAAGATGGGAATTTGAGAAAGGATATGCAAGGCCACAGGGAGAACTGCAGCACATTAAGAGAGCAAACAAAATTACCTTTAGATCTTACAATAAGAATTAACGATTGAGAGGGGAGAGGGAGGCAGGGCAGTAGCTGCGAGGTTCCTTCTTGAGTGTTTCCCATTTGATCTGCATTAACACCTCAGGAATGAGTGAAAGCCATAAAACAGTGATTATGTATGAGTAAAAGGGTCCCCTCCCTTCCAGCATTAACCCTGTACACGTGTACTAGGGGGATTTGGTAGAGAGAGAAGAGATCGCAGCCTCAAAGGGAAAATAAGTTGCCTTATGGGCAGTGAAAGTCCAGCTAAAGGGAATAACTCACAAAATGGTCATCATTATTTCCATAATCAACACCCTGACTTCTCCTTTCCAGTACAAATCTCTTGCTGCAATAGAAACTGTGTGCCACTCTTCATGTGTTCCTGGTGCACAGCGGCTCCTAATACTGAGCCAGAATGCAGTGATTGCTTAATAACTCCATCAAAGAAGAAAAGATCCCCGGAGAATGTGTCCTGCACAAGAGAAATAGTTACAGGATGTCTGAAAAAAAAAATCTAAAAATAGCTTATGTAAAAGTTAAGTCTGAGCTGTCATTTTACCAGCCACAAAGAACAGAAAGTGACAGAAAGAAAATGGTGACTTTCTAAAGAAAGTTATCTTTGCACAATTCCTGGGTTAATTGTTGAGGAGGGGATGAGAGGAGCTTCTAATGTTGATTATCGGGTATTTACAAGTGTAGCATACACTGGAAGAAAAGGCATTTAAGAAACAATCAAGCAGCATTTTCCAGATGAGCATCAATGGCAAAAGAGAAATTCTCCAGTAGTCTCAGATGGAGAATGTCCAGCCTTATATTTTAACAATATCTTTTGACCAAATGTAATTCTTTCATCAAAATTTCCACCCTGGCTGCAAATGTGGATACCAAGAGGATGATGAACTTTATCTTATCTACCCTGGTAACCAAGTTTCAATAACATCCCCTCCCTCACTGCCATGGCCACTCTAACAGCACATTGTAATGGCAGCAGAAAATTTGAAAATAATCCTGTACAGGGCTTGCTGGTGAGATAATGGAAGGCCGGGCTGCCCCTTCTCAAGCCTCAGATTAGTAATTTCTTGTGACACAGAACTGCCTCTATACCGAAACTGCAAAACAGCTATAACAAAGCAATAGAGGTGGAAGCAATTTTCAAGCAAAATGTTACATGCTATACTTTAAAAGGTATGGGGATAGGTACCGGAGGAGCTGATCTAACAGGAGGAATTATGGCAACTGTCCAATATAACCCTTATCAAGGCAATGTTCTGTTGCTTGGCTGAATATGTTGGAAGAACAATTTCGGAACTTCTTTTATCCTTTTTCCTCCAGCCCTTTGCCTCCTCCACCGCTAAGTTTAACGCATTAATATAAGTTGACCTTGAGCTAAACTCTGGGTATGTGATGGAGAGATACTCCCTTTAAAGGGAAAAAAAAAATTCTGCCATATGGCTTTTAACCATTAGAACTCTGTATGCCTTTAAAACTTCTACTGAGTTTCTGTCACTAAGTGAATACAGTGGATCTAAATTAAAATAACCAGCTATATATTTGACCTCTAGGAAACCGGCTAATCAAATATATTGATATTTGTTTACTACATATTTTTTTTTCTTGCAAAAACTTCTCCCACTTTAAATAAACTTGCAGCCATTTTCCCCCCTTAGCATTGATGATGAATAGCTTACACTGTGACAATTACATTGATCTGGGATACTTTTTCCCTTTAAAAAAAATCCATAATGCTTCCCTATTGTCTTTCAGCTTTATGAATTAGTCCTACTGTTTCAGTGAATGCTTTTTTGTCTTCTGACTGCACATTATCAAAGAGACACTTTGTGCCTCCTATTTGCATTACAAAAGCAGTGCCCGGTGCAGCGGCACAGCACAGGCTGAATGCACAGCAGTTGAGTCCTGCAGCCTCACACATGCTGGAATGAAAGGAAGAAGGAATGGTGGTGTCAGTCCTGGCTAAAAAGCCAGAGATGTTTGGAGCATCGCCGGTGGAGTCACAGGATTTCCACCCACTCTCCCAGATTGCCTAGTTGTGCCCCCCAGTTTTGTTCAGCACTTGCTGTTTTTGAAAGCCCAGTCAAGTCATTCTGCAAACAATCCCTCTGACTTCTTGTATATCCCAGTGGTTATGAGAAGTTGCCAGTTGAGGTGAGCAAGTAGGGAAGTCAGGTAGGAATCTGTAAACTTGATCTTATCACATGCAAATGACATAGGTGTGGAAGGAAAAGTGGAACACCGGGTAATATTTCGTAACAATCTTCGTTTTTGTACTAATGAGACTATATTTATAAAACATAGCAGGGAAAACGTTTCATAGCCAATTATAAGAGGCCAGTATTCAAAATGCTCTGTGTGCCTCGCTTAATCTGATCTTTTTATTTCTTCTAAATATCAATTAAATACAAAATAAAAGCACTAAATTAAAAGATACTTATATTAAAGGATTTCATAGTCCTTTGCATTTATGATTGTTTGTTGTTGTTGTTGTTTGAGACAGAGTCTAACTTTATTGCCCTTGGTAGAGTGCTGTGGCGTCACAGCTCACAGCAACCTCAAACTCTTTGGCTCAAGCGATGCTCTTGCTTCAGCCTCCCAAGTAGATGGGACTACAGGCGCCCGCCAATGCCTGGCTACTTTTAGAGATGGGGGTCTCACTCTTGCTCAGGCTGGTCTCGAACCTGTGAGCTCAGGCAATCTACTCATGGTGAGATTACAGGCGTGAGCCCCACTCCGACCCCCACTGGTCTAGACTGTATTTGTGATTCTTTAAAAGCTGCTTACAAATTGATAGTAATAACAATTTTTAGACCTATTCTTCATTAGCTATATACATATACATATATATGTGTGTGTGTAACAGAAGTATTTTTAAGTATATGTATCAAAGACGTAACATTTAGAACCTAAATTAACAATTACTTACATCCTGTTCTGAGAAGTATTAAAATGAAGAGTGCTGCTAAAATTATGCTGAACAGTTATGATTATTAATTAGCCCCCCAGATATTGATTCTTTCAGTAGAAGACCATGGTCGTAAGAGGAAACACAAAAATGGCCATTAAGAAAATAGGATGGGGCTCGGCGCCTGTGGCTCAACGGGCTAAGGCGCCAGCCACGTGCACCTGAGCTGGCAGGTTCGAATCCAGCCCCAGGGCTCGCCAAACAACAATGACGGCTGCAACCAGAAAGTGGCCGGGCATTGTGGCGGGCGCCTGTAGTCCCAGCTACTTGGGAGGCAGAGGCAAGAGACTCGCTTGAGCCCAGGAATTGGAGG
>CAUYON010086536.1:0-22799 GCA_963573935.1 Arctocebus calabarensis
TTTCAGGATTCTGAATAATAAAAGAAGCCTACAGTATTCAGCCTTTAATAACACAGCATCAGCAACAACGAAAAGCTACACATAACATTTTCCCTAGCAAGGAGTCAGTAACTAAAATTCTTGCAATAATAAGAAGTCAAGTCAATATTAACCTTTTCTAGCTTGAGATTGAAGGTTAGAATTTTTTCCTTGGTCTACTTTGGTAGTTGATGCTCTTATTCCAAGAATTACCCCTGTCTTCAGCTCTTTGCCAGTTCACTGGAGGTTTCACATGTTTTCAATTTTACAAATAATCCAGTTTTCTGACCTGAAAATTAGAGGCCACGGTAAGAGCACAAACATCTTAGGAACCTATGAAGGAAAGCACTTGAGGATGGGAGATCCAGGTTCTTTCTTCCAAAAGGCAGAAAGATTGAATATTACACATGAGATTCCCTCCTTTCCCCAGCCAAGAATAGTCTAAGAACAAATGCTAAATCTTTTACTTCTGGGATTTAAAAATCAGATGTATTAAGTGTCATCATTGGAATGTTCTAATTATAAATATATGTATCTTTCCTTATTGTATTCATCTCAGATACTATCCAAAACAGAACATAGTATATACATCCTTACTATATGCTAAGCAGTGTTCTTAACACATTACAAACATCATTTCTTTGTAATTACCCTATAAAGTAGGTAGAATTTCCACTCCATTTTTTAGGGGTGCAGACAGATGAACTAACTTGTCTCAAGCCACATACTTAATGAGGGACAGAGATGGTATCTGGTTTTATAATCTGTGGGCTTAACACAGACTGAGGCCTGATTTTATGTTTTAAATTAATTAATTAATGGTGTCCCTGCAATCAATATTTGTTATCCAGGGTAGTTCACAGAACTGTATGAGCTTACTTTACTATAATAGTTAAAACTTTGGTTAGTGGGACTGGGCACAATGGCTCACACCTGTAATCCCAGAACTTTGGAGGATACAGCAGGAGCTTTTAGCCTAAGCTTACAGGTTCAAGACCAGCCTGAGCCAGAGCAAGACCCTGTCTCTAAAAATAGCTGAGTGTTGTGGCGGGTGCCTATAGTCTCAGCCACTTGGGAGGCTGAGGCAAGAGAATTGCCTAAGCCCAGAAGTTTGATGTTGCTGTGAGCTATGACGCCACAGCACTCTACCGAGGGAGACAAAGTGAGACTCTGTCTCAAAAACAAAACAAACAAACAAAAATCAGTTGGAAAAAGTCCACCATAATTATTTATCTAGTACTTTTTCCTGAGAATGTGACATAGATATTGATGATAATACATGTTCTTATGAAGATAATAACAAGTGTTACTCATGATAGCATCTTTTCTTTCATGGGATTAATGACGAGACACAATTATAGATAATGCCATACTCTTCCCCACTCCTCAAGTTCAAAGGTACCTTTGAAGGGGAGCAGGTCACTTCCAGCTGCAGTGACGCATGTGTGTGAGGAGAGGAAAGAGAGCGGGGGCGGGGGTAGGGGGTAGGGGTAAGGAATTGGTTCACTAGTCAGAGTTACCAGATGTACAATCAAGTCTTCTTAATATACTATGTCTCCTTCTGGACTCAACTCCCATTTCCTCATCTACAAACTGGAGTAATACATGTAAACACATACACTATAGGCATACACCACACCTGCCTCAATTTTTTTCTATTTTTGGTAGAGACCGGGTCTTGCTCTTATTCAAGCTAGTCTTAAACTCCTGAGCTCAAGCAATCCTCGGGCCTCAGCCTCCCACAGTACTAGAATTACAGGCATGAACCAAGGCACCCAGCCTATTCTCTACTACCTTAAAACAGAATTGTCTAGACAAAGATCACAAGGTCATAGTCACCAGAGATAAGGTCACACCCGAGACCAAAAACACAGATTATACCTCAGCAAAAATAGCCTGAATACCTGCCCCTGTCAAGTAGGCCTGAGCCCAACTGCCAAAAACCTCCTAAAAAAAGAACCCTGGTTTCTCTGCTTACAGTTAGGTGGTAGTCTCCTGAGATGTTAATCTTCCACCCTTCTCATTTACCAGCAAATTAATAAACATTTCTTTCTCTTTCCTCAAACCACTTGTTCTCATTCTTCATTCACATGGCTTTGACCTTGGCAACAAGAGCTGAACTTTTGGTAGCAAAAAGTAGGTTCCCACAATAGTTTGTTGAAGGATTAATAACTAAATATGCTTGCCCTACAGTCAGAGAGATAGCTAAAGAGAGATACCTAAATATATAATGTGATATTTAAATAATATAAATATTTTCAAGATACCAAGGCCCAATTAATGCAGAGAAGGAAGTAGCAATTTCTGCCTGGAGGGAAGGATTGAGTAGAACAGAATCTATAAAAGGTGGCAGCTGGATCAGGATTGACAGATGAGAGGATCACGTGAGCATCAGGAAGCTGTGAGAAAAGACTGCTCAGCAGAGAGGACAGCATTTGTAAAGGCACAAAGGTACAAACCTGTGTGACTATTCAAGGAACTCAAAATAGTTTCTCTGATCAGAGCATACAATGTGGTATAAATGACAGATTAATAACACAAATCCTGAATTGTGAGAACACAGCAGGAAATAAAAAAGTACGAACTTTGAAGCTTACCTTTGTCTTCATGGATAGGATGATTTGAGAATATCTCTTGCATATTTAGCTCACCTTATAAATTATACAGATTCCTAGATGAACCAGTTTCCAAAGGTCACATAATACACACCAAATTATAAAACATAGTCCATAAGGAAACTATATTGAAACTCAAGATATATAGAAATAACTTGGTCATTTCCCTCAAATAAAGTTTTGGGTTTGCATTTTAGGAATTATCTCAATTTCTTCTTCTTCTTTTTTTTTTTTTAATTCTTTTTCTTTTTCTTTTCTTCTTTTTTTTTTGAAACAGAGACTCAAGCTATCACACTGGGTAGAGTGCTATGGCATCACAGCTCACAGCAACCTCCAATTCCTGGGCTCAAGCGAGTCTCTTGCCTCCTGCTTCAGGAATACAGGCACCTGCCATAATGACTGGCCATTTTTTGGTTGCAGCCGTCATTGTTGTTTGGCGGGCCCAGGCCGGATTCGAACCTGCCAGCTCAGGTGTACGTGGCTGGTGCCTTAGCCTGTTGAGCCACAAGCGCCTAGCCAATTTCTTTGTATATACTTCTTCTATTTATTATTAGACTACTGGAAACAGCCTAAACTTACTGAATTACCATTTTGTCCTTTGTATTATACAGATACAAAGATGAAAAATATCTGTAAATTTATAGAAAATCAGGTCATATCTAGATATAACTAAGAGTTGACATAGTGAATTAAAACTCATCACAACCTTACTTTTCTAGAAATGGAAAAATTTCAAGAATGATACTTTGTATAAATAATCATAAATGGTTTCTTTTTTATTTATTTTTATTTTTTGTTTTAGACAGAATCTCATTCTATCACCCTCCATAAACCGCTATGGCATCACAGCTCACAGCAACCTCAAACATTTGGGCTCAAGTGACCCCCTTGCCTCAGTCTTCTGAATAGCCAGGACTACAGGCTCCCACCACATCACCCAACTGACTTTAGAGATGGGGTCTTGCTCTGGCTCAGGCTTGTCTCAAACTCATGAGCCGCCTCGGCCTCCCACAGTGCTAGGATTATAGGCATGAGCCACCATGCCTGGCCCTACAAATGGTTTCTCTGAAAATAACAAGTTTATACCACAAGTTGAGCGCTGGAGGACTGTATGACATTAATGCTTGGTTTTAGTCCCCAGAGTCGTACAATAGCTTGAGACAAGATTTAAACTTGGGGAATTCATATAAAAATCCAGAAATCTGAGTACTTTTGAAAAAAATTGAAAAATCAGATAACTCTGGCAATGTTACCTAACCCACAGTCCCCTGGAGGGTAGGACGCTCCCTAGCTTGCACCAAGCCACTGTCCTCACCACTCCAGACATCCCTCACGCAGGTTATGTGCCCGAGCCTCCATGTCAGACCAAAACTACAAATTGGAGATATGTTGAAAACTATCAAAAAGACTAGGAAAATGTTTAGAATTTGATCATTATTAATATTGAGAAGTGAACATAACAAGCCGTTTTTAAAAAACATCTCAATAAGGAAAATTTCAGACATTCAATCTTTTCTTTCTTAGATTTTGTTTGTTAATTAGAGTCTGCCAAAACAAAAAGCCAAACAAATCTGGGATAACAATACTTCCCCCGGAATAGTAAGCTATTTGTTTTGGCATCAAGTCAACACCATACAAACGGCATAGTACAATCATCAAAAATATAGATCACGTGTTTAATTTATGGTTTGCATAAAGGTACTTCACTATTGTGCATCTTTCAATATAGCAAATATAAAGTGTTTTCTTTAAACATCTTGGCATGTTTTCCATATCTAAACAGTTCCAGACGGGGAGATATTAACCCAGAAATGTCATTTCCACAGGAAGCGGCAAGCACTCACCTTCGCTATCTGGACACACCAATTAAGCAGCAGCTGGGATCCAATGTTGTCCTTGTGCTCGTGGACGTACTCCAGTAGGCAGCCATGGGGCATGAGCTGAGTCACCAGCTGGATGGTTGGGCTCAGACACACACCTAGTAACCGGACTAAGTGTGGATGGTCCATACTTGCCATAATCAGAGCTTCCTGTAAGAAAAAAAAAACAAACCCATCATCTCAACTCTGAGTTCCTTACAACTCTAGTCCCTTGTGTTGTACTAATTGTGGTGATAATGATTTTGAAATATTCTCTCTCAATGGAATTAATTAAAAAGAAAAAGACATCGTCGTAACTATTCTATCTTTAAAGCAATTCAACTCAATGAAATAAAATGAAAAACAGACTATACATTTATTAAAATGGAAGCTGTGATAGAATGACTACCATATAATTAATGGCAGTATCTTCTTCTTTGCAATGTGAAAAATACTAGATTTTGTTGGTGCCAGGTAAGTTGAAATACATCCCAATTTATATGGTGAATTTTTAACCTTTAACCTTAGTTGTCTATTACAATAATCTATACAAGTTGGTATTTGCAAGTAGAGTAAGATGACCTAGACTTTAGTCACCCATGATTGGTATAGATTTGGGTAGCACACAATGATGTGATTTATAAATTATAAACAGAAAAGCATAAATAATTATAAGTAATATGCCTATTGTCAACTTATATAAAAGAATAAACATTGTAATAAGACATTTGTTCTATAATTTCATCTTACCCCTCAAGTTGCTTTCATTTCAAAATTGTAAATGATGCTTATTCACAGATTCATGAAATTTCAGAGCTAGGTAAGAGTATAAAAATTTCTACTGAAATTTCCTCATTTCATGAGAAATTGGGTTCAAAATTTTTTTAACATAAAGGCATCTTTGCTTATTGGAGATAAAAACACATACGTGATAGTTAGCACATCCTAAAACTAGCTTCAAATCAAAAGTTATTCTTTTTTCATAATTTGAAACAGATATAAATACAGAATGTCTGTTTATGTATTTTGTCAAGGTTTAACATGTGCTTTTACATTATAAAAAAAGATAATGTTTATCTGCAAAAATAATAGTAAAATTTTGCTTTTAAAAGCCACAATATGAAACTAACATAGGGACCTATAAAACCCACAGAAAACAGTATGGGGAAAACCCTGAATCTTGCCAGTCTGGGAAAAGAATTTATGAAGACGACCTCATTGGCAATTGAACAACAAAAATTCAATAAATGGGACCTAATGAAGTTAAAAAGTTTCTGTATGACTAAAGACATAATCAACATAGCAAAGAGACAGCATTCACAATAAGAGAAGATACTGCGTGCTATGAATCTGACGAAGGGCTAATAACCAGAATCTACACCTAACAGGAGCAAATCAACCGAAAAGAGCAACAATTGGGGAATAAACATAAACAGAATCTTTTCTCATGAGTACAAATGAATGGCCAACAAAAACATGACAAAATGCTTGTCATCTCTAATTGTCAGAGAAATGCAGTTCCAAACTACTTTGGGATATCAGCTAACCCCAGTGAGAATGGGCCACATCACAAGGTCCCCAAATAACCGGTGTCGGCATGCGTGTGCAAGGAGAGAAGGGAGCACTGTTGGTGGGACCGCAAACTAGTACAGCCTTTACGGACAGAAGCACGGAGAGTCCTCAAAGAACTAAAAGTAGACCTTCCCCCATTTGATCCTGCAATCCCACTACTAGGTATGTACCCCCCCCCCATTATGGCTTTTTACCAGAAGGGCATTTGCACTCAAATATTTATAGAGACTCAATTTACAATCAAAAAAGATGTGGAAACCACCAGGTTCTTTTCAACCTGTGAATGCACTAATAAACTGGTATGTGTAGACTGAATATCATTCAGCCATAAAAATGGAGATTTTGTATCTTGTGTAACAAACAATCTAGATGGATTTGGACAACACTCTCATTTATAAAGGACCACAAGAATGGAAAAACAAACCGTACAATACTAACAGTACCTCAAAAATACTAAGTTGAGACTAGTAGATGAACACCCACTTGCTCACATGAGAAAAGAACTTGATTAAATTCAAGAAGAAGGGAGAAGGGGAGGTTGATAAGTTCCCGCCCAACAGATACAATACAGGGGTACAGGGTACACTTCTGAGTGAGGGACAGAACAGTTACTCAGATTTTACTTTACAAATGCAACAATGTATCCTAATCATAATTACCCTCCTAACAATCTGAAATTAAAAACATAAAAGCTACATAACATCAACTACATTGTGTATTTGCCAATAATATTTCACTTGACTCTGATCATAAGGCAATAGTTGGACAAATTGATACTCTAGAAAACTATGCAAAGAAACTGGCCTGAACCCATTTAAAATCTTAACCCTGGGAGACACATAAAACAAGGCTGTGACATTCAAGCTAAGGTTCATTGTGGAGATAGGCAATATTGAGTCTTTGTTCAACTCCTGGATTAAGAAAAAAATACAAGAATTTATTGGAACACAAATAAGGACTATATATCTTATTTAATATTTGAACAATGTTATATATCTGAGATTGATAATGGTATTATAGATATTTTTGATCTTAGGAGATCTTGAAATATTTATGGATGAAGTATCCTGTATCTGCAACTTACTTCCAAATGGTTTATTCAGAAAAACAGAGAGAAAGAAACAGAACAAGGGATACATGTGTACATTATCTATTTCTGTTTGTTTGTGTGTACATATATATACATACACAAACAAACAGAGGGGGTCTTACCAATACATTGCAATTTGTTGTCCATTGGTTTATCTATAAAAGATGTAGCGTATTCATGGTTCTTATTCTCAAGCATTTTCTGTAGCCTATAGCTTTGAAAAATTTCAAAAAAAATGATTGAGGACAGAAACCTCTTTTGAGTTTCTGTTAAAAGGGTAGCGTGGCAGGTTGAATAGGTAAATTACTTTTCTTTTCTCTCAATTCCACTGACAATAAATACATTAATAAAAATGTAGACATTGCCAATCGTAGAAAGGAAGCAATATGGATAGAAGAGTAAACATAGAAAGTGGCTTATTTATTAGTGCTAGCTGACTGAGCAAATATATGAAATGTGAAGCCTAATTCACCAGCAGGGGAAACTGAGACTAATCTAATGGTACCACATACACCATCACAGGCTCAGCAGTGGCAGCGCCATATACCTCTCTAAATGCAGTGAAAGGACTGGTTTCAGCAGGATCATTTCAAAGTACATTTAGGAGGCAGTTGGACTGAAGATCATCTCCCCTTCACCTT
This sequence comes from Arctocebus calabarensis, assembly GCA_963573935.1. Classification (NCBI taxonomy): domain Eukaryota; kingdom Metazoa; phylum Chordata; class Mammalia; order Primates; family Lorisidae; genus Arctocebus; species Arctocebus calabarensis. The sequence continues at coordinate 7,796 of CAUYON010086536.1, forward strand.
TAGGAAGATCTAAAACCAAAGGAATGTGGACAGGAAAGATGGCAGGTGTTATGGGGAAAGCAGTTCCTGGGAAAACAAGGTTACACAAATTTACATATAATGAAAATATTGGCCACCCTCTAGTTCCTTGTCCCAAATGGAGCTACAACCTCAAAATTCTGAAAGTCCTGCTTAATCCTGGAATGTTATGCTCAGCAACAACATTTTAACTAAGTGAATGCAGGTGACGAACATGCTGAAACATGACAGATGTTTTTTTATTTGTAAGACAGACTCTCACTTTATCACCCTCAGTAGAGTGCTTTGGCATCACAGCTCACAGCAACCTCAAACTGTTGGGTTTCTTAAGTGAATCTCTTCCCTCAGCTGAGACTATAGGTGCCTGCAACAGCACCCAGCTATTTTTAGAGACAAGGTCTTGCTCTGGCTTAGGCTGGTCTCGAACCTGTGAGCTAGAGCAATCCACCTGCCTCAAGCTCCCAAGTGCTGGGATTACAGGCTTGAGCCCAGTCGACATGAGAGATCTTCAAAAATTACTTTCCCTGCTTACTTTCGTTGTTACATGAGTCCTTAAAAGGGAGTGAGAACATGTAAAAGAGTACATTAAACTGAGAAAACAGGCAACTGACACGAGATATGGAAACCTCAAAAATCAGAGTGAAGGGCTATTCCAGAATAAAAGGTGTGCAACAGAACAAAATAGCAGCCAGCCCAGACTTGAAGGGGATGTATCATTCTCGGGATGCAAGAGATGGAGTTGATAGAATACCTAATGAGTTTAAAATTCAGTAAGAGGATATTTATTTTTGTAATAGGAACTGAATGTCAAATTAGTGATAGATACCCAGAAAACTAAGCTAAAGTAAAAAAAGAAAAAAATAATTTAAGGTAAAACACAAAGATATGCTCAAGAATGGAAAATCATCATATTCAGTACACAGCACAGCTGGGAATAGTTACACAATCGTGATTCTGTAAACACAAACTGTCAATATAAACAGACGCCATGTATCTCTATTGGCAGATAGAGACCAGGCTGGTACACTTCTGGGTGCTGATGGGAAGGGACTGACAGGCACATTACTGTAGCTGACAGCAAGGAGTCAGCATAGAATACATAAAGCTGAAAAATCAAGAGTTGAGGCTATAAGCGTATTATGTAGAGACATGGAGTTAAGTAAGAGAAGAAATTTCTGAAAATTTGAAAGTGATTGGCTGAGAGGGGGTACAGGCAAGCTAGAGGGCTGCCTTTCATCCTCAGCCTGGTCAGAGTATTTGACTTTTATGATCTTAAAGTTATTTGGGAAGACATAATCCACTTTTAACTTCCACTACTATTTTATTGCTGTTGAGTGCAGCTAAGCTGAAATGTTATTCAGAATTGTGAAGTGTGTCTGATAGACTTCCCAGATCCAGCCAAAAGTTGACTCAAGCCTAACATTTTATTTTTCTAGTGAGCAAGAGTGGAACAGTGTGGGTTCCTGCCTGGAGAAAGGACCGATATGAGGCCAAACGGAGGGGCAAGCTGGAAAAATGGCACTACTCTCCCTCAAAGGATTTCCTGTTTCTGGGCCTTGATGGCCAAGGTTGAAATCACTCTTTTCCAGATGGCTTCCAAGTAGAAAAGATGCTCTCACTCCCGCCCAGAAGAATCACGAAGGAAGAAGAGAGCCTGTTTGTACACTCCCTTGCTGAGCCCGCCGCGGCTCCAACACCGTGAGGACTGGAGCTCGGAGCACGGGCAGGCCTCACCCCCAGCCAGGGCTCTGGCACCTCACTTGGTGCCAATCAGGAGCAGCAGGGGTGAGACCTCTCCAGGGGCTCGGAGAAAAAGAAACTCAACATGGGGCCAGACCTCGGAAGGAAGAACAATGCAGCTACCACGGGGGAAATTACAACTGGAAGACTGGTTTCTGAGCACATATGACACCCCAGGCATTTCCCAAAATATTTCGGGAGACTTCTTAGGGAGCTGAGTATTCTTCATAAAGCCAGAAATTTGAGTTATTACTATTCATGTAGCTTCATTAGGATCCATAAGGTAAAAAAAATCTTTATTTACTGTACTTTTCAGTAGATATTTGAAATAAAGTGTTACAACGAAGTTATAAGGACAGTATAGATAATCAATTTAGTCAACTTAAATGATCAATTTCTTAATCTGGCCCTCGCAGCTTACATTCACGGTGTAAAGCAGAGGGCTCTTTCAGGGAATTAGAATGTGCACACATATAAATATGTACACAGACACACCCACAAATGATCAATCAAATAATCAGATTCCATATCTGACTCAGTTATGTGTTTACATATTAAATTAGATACTTAATTAAATATATCTAATTAAATTAATTCTGACTACATTCCATCTATTTTTGTTTCGGTGGTGCTCAGTTTTTCATGTGTGTGAGAGTCACCCAGGTTTATCATTATGAATGTGGTTTTCCTGGCCCCACAACCAGATAATATGGTCTAAAAGTGGATCTTAGGAGTCAGGGTTTGCAGCAAGCTTCCCAGGTACAGGTGCTATAGGAAATATGAAATTGTAAGAACTTGTGCACATCTTGAAGTCTCTGTGTATTTCCATAATTCATTGCAAAATAAATAATATGACTCACTTGTTTGATCCTCATTACAATTCTAGGAAATGGTTAAGTGACGCAGTAATTCTCAGCTGTACCATAAGAAAATAAAGGATCAGTGGGCTTACTAGCCCAAGTATAAGACTAGCCAGTAGCAGCATAAATTTTGAGACTCGAGATTTCTGATTCTTTGTATAGACTCAATTCTTATGATACTAAAAATACTGTCATTTTTATTTCAGTTCTACAAGCACAAGTTCCATTTCCAATTGTTTATCTTAACAAGAAGCCTCAAAAATCCCATAGTAGCCATACCTGAACGAATTATACTCTAGTTCCTGAAAAGCAAATAAAATCAAATAACAAATTTCTGCTTACACATAAACTGCCATCACTTTCAATATTTTTTCAGAAAAAAGCCAAAGAAAATCTTTATCTCTGATTAACTGGTAGTAGTATCGGGTATAGGCCAATTCTTAAGGTTAAAAAAATGATGGAACTTAAGTACAGCAAGGTTATGAGGTTATTTCACTGTTCTTTTTAAGGATGAAATATATAAAGAATTGTTTTTCTTTCTTTTGCTACTCCAGGAGCAGAGATAATTCCATTCCCTAACTGTGCAGCATTTAAAAAGTTTACATTAGAGTAACGTAGCAAAGTCACATGAAATTCCTCTTTAAAAAAAAAAAAATCTATTAGTAAGTCCTGGCAAAAAAGCTGGGTTTGTATTAAGATAAATTGCTCATCATACTACAAAGAGTATTTGAAACCAAATTGCAGGGATTTGCATAATAGCTCTCTTTTTTTGATAAAGAAAAGATGAACAAGACACTAATTGTAGGTTGCATTTTTTTCATAAAGAAAATAGCAGATGGCTGTTTTGGAAGAAAGGAGAGTAGATAAAGAAAAGGGAATGTGAATTCATTTAGAGTCACGAGTGGGATGAAAAGGGAAAAAAATACCAATACTTTAATCACGGAGTGCTGGGTTTCAATAAATTATTCTGTGTTAAAATTAATAAGGCCCTTGGTTACCTATCTTTGTGTGGGACCTATGGAAGCAATTTTGGAATCTTTGCTGTTGTCACTAGAAAATGTTGCTGAAGGCCATTGGAATAAATACAACTTGACAGGTACATTATCTATTTTTCCAGAAATAAAATTATTCTCTGCTTTTATTTTTCCCTTTTGCTTTGTAATTTTTTTTCTTATAGGTGAATTTCAGTGTTTTTACCCTCAATGGATGGAAAGGAAGAATGTAACAGGTGTTACAGTGAAAATTCCAAAACAAAAACATTTTTCTTTCCAATGGGCTCTGGTTTGAATAAGGATATTTAAGCTGCCCAGGGTCTAACAAGGTAGAGAGAAAAAACATTGAAGTCTGTGTGCCATTATTCTCTAGCCATATGCTACTTGTATCTCTATTTTGCTGTGAAGGGAAGACATTTCTGTACAATAATAAAAGAGAGAATATCATTTTTTGTATTAAGTTATCCTTTTGCACAACCATCAGATATATATGCCTTGTCACTTAAACTTGTTTTCTCACTGATGTTTGTTAGTTGTTTCAGAAAAGGGAAAAAAAAATCAAAAAACATATGGCCAGTGAAAATTTATGGGCTCTTCTGTTTTAAAAAATGTTAACTTCAGCCAAACTTTCACTGTTTCATTATGGCTATGGACCATTAATACAATACCCTCCAGCGGAAAGCCAGGGAAATCTCATTGCATTAGAGATAAGGACGATAAAAAGAAGGGTAGAAGAAAAGAAAGGATGGGCAATTAATGTGGTCACGTAAAACTGTGTTGAAGGCAACTGTCAGCAGATTTGTGAGCGCCTGAAGGAAATGCTGCCCCAAAAGATAGTGAGGGTGAAGGTGATGGGGAAATTAAAGAAGATAATGGTGAACACGTTGACGAAAAATGAAATAAAATTACTGGCCCATACTATGTTTTGCTAACCTATTTTGCTACAGAGGGCGCCAAGATAATAAACTAAATGAAATCTGCATCTGTTCTTTTAATGTCTAAAATAAATAATAATTTACTTGTGCAAATAGGTGAGCAGGAATTAGGTTGAATTGATACACCACCAGTTTTACTTTGCCCACTTTGTTCAGGAGCCTCACTGCTCGCTTCCAATCCCTGGCCTCATTTCCATGGATTATAATGATGCAGATCAGGGCCTTCCCAATGCTTGGAGTCAGCAGTGTCCCCTCTTCCTTCTGCATCATTCACCCTTGACGTGGCTCTAGGTTACATTTAGTCATTACGTAGCACTGCTTCACAATGAAGGCCTTCATGAACAATGCCACACAATATAAAATACGATTTTGTGTTTCTCCCTTCCCTCTCCCACCTTGGATTGCACTGAATTTCCCTCCATTATTATCATGTTTTCCTATCTCTTTAGTTACATATTTGTTAAAAATATTTATTGAGGACTGGCTCTATGCCTAGCGCTATGATTGAGGCTGTGTCTATAATATCCTCTTTATCCTTATGGAGCTTTTATTTTACTGAGAGAGGCAGCCAACGGACAAGAAAACCAAGGAAATATAAAACATAGGCATCAATAATTATACATTTTATTAAGGAATGTGGTGAAAAGAAACAAAGTGTAATGAGAGACAACACAATGGTGTTGCAGAGATACGTTAGATAAGGGCGGTCAGGAGATGTGTCCTGAGACAAGATTTATAATGAGTCAGAAATAGAAATAGTTGGAAAGAGCATTCTGTGAAAAGCACGACCTCTGAGGTTGGCATGTTTTCAAAGCTCTGAGAAGGCTCAGATGTCTAAAGTTTACTAAGGGCTATAATGGCATGAGATAAGATCGAAAATGTGCATAGAGGCCAGTTCATGTAGGGCCCTGTAGTAGTGCAAAGTGAACTGGAGTCATAGATTTACTCGTAAATCTTTTTTGAGAGACAGGTTCTCATTTTGTTGCTCAGACATGAGGGCAGTGGTATGATCATAGCTCACAGAAACCTCAAACTTCCGAATTCAAGTGATCCTGCTGCCTCAGCCTCCTGCATACTGAAACTAAAATCTCACACTACCATGCCCTGCTAATTTTTCTGTTTTTTATAGGGACAGTTTATTTCTATGTTGCTTAGGCTGGTCTTAAACTCCTGATCTCAAGCAATCGGTCCTGCCTCCGCCCCCCAAAGTTCTAGGATTATAGGTGTGAGCTGCCATATTCAGCCTCACAAACCTTTTAACACCTGGTTTCTGTTATGCCTCATTTACCTCTAGCATAGTCTTATCCCTGATGTAAAATAATACAATAAAGTATTTGCTGCCATGATATCATTTTCTCTCCTTGATAGTCACATATTTCTGTGGCTTTGCTGATGACAGCTTTCTCCACCTGCATTCCTAAAATTTCAAATGTTGTTAGATGAAAGCACAGATTCATGGGGATTTGGCCTCAATTTCTTGATTTGATCCTCCAAAAACAGCCCTCTATTTTGTTTTTAATTTCTTATTGTCTCTTTATTACATTTAGTATGGGATGTATCTCTAGGTAGGAAAAAAAAAACTTTCTAACTTTCTCAATGTTTACTGAGTGAAAAGTAAACATTTTGACACCATCTGTTCTCTTTTCCTTGAATCATTTTGCCATTATTTTTCTCTAAGACAACTTTGTCTTGATTCCTATTGGCACCTTCACTGTACCTACAAAAGTACTTATGTGTCCTATGCTCTAAAAATGAAAGCCCCTTCAACTTTGCCCTATCTTGATGTTAGGAATGTCTGCTATTCCCACTCCGGCTAGTTCTTCTTTTTAAACTCCTTTTTTCCTTTGGGATCTGACTTCTCTGCCTCTTTCCTGTATGTTCTTACTCTTTACATTATTCTTGAAAATATCACCAAATTCCTTCTCTTCACTAAAGTCAACATGTTAGTTCTCTGATTATTAAATTTTCCTGACCTTCCGCTTTGTTTTACCTCAACGACCACCACCCATCCTTTCCACAACTCCTCTGTGGCTGATGTTATATTCAATTTCACTCTTGGAGTACTCTTAGTATAATCACTGGCACCTGCTTTCTCCTCTCATTTCTTAAATGTGAAAGGTACACATAGCTTTATCTCTAACCTTCTTTGATTTAGTTTGTTATCTCTTAGATCCATATATTTGCTCAGCAACCTCCCAAAGATGAAAAGCTTTTATAACTTTAAGAAATATTATATAGTTGTCAAAACTATATGGAATTAATTGCAAAATTTTTGTGGTTTTTTGTGATATGACTTAGTTTGGAGCAAGGTAAACAGTGCGACATTCTCCCTCTCAAAATAAAACCTCAAATATATTACCATTATATCCAAAATGTTTATACCCTTCCAAACCTGGGGATTATGCTATAAACATACTCTAAGTTTTCTCCTCCACTCCTATAAAGGTTAGATGGTTATGTTAGAGAACTCAACCTAGAAGCAGTGTCCCATGTTTGTTTGTTAAACATCACTATGGTCACCTTGGAAGTACTCTCCGCAGGAAGCTATGCACCAATGCCATGTCTAGTCCACCCTTCAAACCAATTTGGCAACTATTTTTTCTTGAATGGACATCAAAGCTGAAACTGTATTATCCTTGATGTCCTGAATATCATCAAAATGTCTTCTTTTCAATATTTCTTTTACCTTCAAGTAAAGAAAAAAGTCACTGGGGGCCAGATCAGGTGAGTAGAGAAGGTGTTCCAATATTGTTACTTGTTTACTGGCTATGAACTTCCTCACAGAGAGTCTATGTGAGCTGGTACATTGTCATGATGCAAGAGCCATGAGTTCTTGGCCAAGATTTCACTTAAGAGTCCCTTAATGGTTTCTCTATCAATATTTACTTGATCTACTATGCTTCTCACAGTCAGCTGATGATTTTGACGCACTTTGACAAACTTTGGCAATGCTTTTGTCAGTTCTGCTCATTACTGGCCACCCTGACCTCTCTTGATCAGTGATAATATCTCTGCCCTCAGAAAAAAATGTTTAATCCATTTGTACACTTTTATTTCCTTCATGGCTTCTTCCCCATGTTAGTTCCCAACTTGGACTAACATGTCTCTGATTTCACATCCACTCATGCTACATTTAACAAGAAATTAAATGTTTGTTCAGTGCTCTAATTCAAGTTCCAAACTTTTTGTGACAGCACACAAAAACACACAACAAGAAAAATGAATGGCACTCAACAAGACACACCAAAATACAAACACAGCTATGATATCAGCTACACTGATAGACTAGGGTTACAAAACTTTACTGAATTGTTTGTACAGTGCTGCCAACATTAGCACATGGTGGCAAGTGTGCAAGTATAATTGTCAGGCTCATATAATTTCATCCTTTTTTCTCTGAAACTGATTCTTACTCTGTTGTCCAGGCTAGAGTCCATTGGCATCAGTCTAGCTCAAGGCAACCTCTAACTCCTGGATTCAAGTGATCTTCCAGCCTCAGCCTCTGGAGTACAGGTACCTAATATAATGTATGCCTTTTTTTTTTGGTATAGACAAAGAGTCTCCCTATTGTTCAGGTTAATAATGAACTCGTGAGCTCCAGGGATCCTCCTGTCTTGCCCTTCCAGAGTGCTAGGATAAGGAGAGTAGCCACTGCACCTGTCCTCCATTGCCATTTCCGAGCATGAACTAATAGATTTTATGTATGCACAAATATATTAAAAAAAAAGCCATATTACAGTACTGTCCTATTTTCTCAGAATTATCTGTTAAATATCCATAATCTCTAATTATTTCTCAGAAAGCATTAACAATAGTTAATCCTATCCATTGGTTTTTCACCATATCCTTATAACTCATAAGAACAATGCAACACAATTTTACAAATAAATGAACAAAATCTTTATTATATTGTTTCTTCCCTACCTACTTCATCCCAGGAATCCACCCATACTTCACATGCCTTCTGGTTATCCTGAAATAAATACTATGGAATCTCAATTATACAAGGTCTGACAATTAAGTTTGCAAACTCATCCTGGAAAAGTACTTCATACCTCATTGCTGGATATCAACTAAAGTCACCAGTTGGCCAAGAGCAGTACTTCAAAGGTGACCTTAGTGATATTTAGCCACAATGTATGTAGCATATTATCTAGGATAAGTTCAAAAGCATAACTGTTAGACCTCATAAAACACAAAGTAAATTTCTCATATTAACTTGCCTATACTTTACAAACTTTTTAAATTCAAGATACCTTTTTTTATTTGGTTTTAAAATGTTAATTCATATTTTGCTTTCACATTTCTATTTGTATCTCGTTCTAGTCTATATGTAGTAATTTTCCAAGTCCTACAAATTCTTTATCTCATGTCTGTGTATTTTCATTCTGATTCCTATGTAAAGATAGGCTCACATCACAATTGCAGAAAAACTGCTGATGTTTTTTATTAACTCTAATCTGTTTATGCTACAAACATCCACAATATCCTTGATATTTCTTGAATGGCTACCAAGGGAGCCTTAAAATTGCGTTTACTCAACAGACATTTGTTTAATTAAATTTGATACGATGAAAATTACAGTAATTTTGAAATTAAGATGTTTAGACTATATGCCCAGCTATGACAGTATGATCTATGAGAGCAGCCTGTATATTTTTGTGGTCCCTTCAGCTCCACCATTCTCTACCTTGCCATGTGCCCAATGAGACTGACTCAAATGGATGATGACAACAGATCATTTTGTCCCCTGGCTTTAATTTGGTTCAGCCAATGAAAGCAACAGCAAAATGCTGAATAGTAAAGACAGTGAGGTTGGTATTTATTCCTCATCCCTGACTTTCCTGCAATCCTCTACCAAGCCACAGCTATTAGATCAGGATAACCTTCCCCTACCTTCTTTAAGCCTAGCAGTGCTGTTATTTGTCGTGGGGGTATTTCAAGAAACCTCATTGGTATTACTACCTTTCCCATAACTTAATTCAAACCTTTGTGCTAATCTCTCTTCAATTCCTATAATTTAGCATGCCATGTGTCTTCTGCAGGGATTCTTCTAAGGCTGTCATCTTGGAGGACAAGGCACTCACCACATTTATTTGTAAAATGACAGGTGAAGTCACTGATTGCAGATGTTCGGCGTGCATGCTACCAATACCTCCTTCCTCCTGCCCATTGCAAATATGGCTACTCAATCATTGTGTACTGAGCTGATAATGGCTCCCAAACTATGCCCACACCTTAATCCCAAGATATATTCATTCCTGAGGTGATTACTACCTTATTTGGGAAAAAAAATGTGTCCATGTAGATGTGATTAAATTAAGGATTTTCAGATTAGAAGATCATCCTTGATTATTCAGGTAGGCCCTCAATGCCTTCACAAGTATCCTTATGAGAAAGAGGCAGACAGAAATCAGATGCAGACACAAAAAAGAGACAGAATATGAAGAAGGACGTAGAGGTTAGCGTGGAACATTCACAGCTAGCAGAAGCTGGGGGAGGCAAGGAATGTTTTTCCTTAGAGCTTCTAGACAGAGTGCAGCCCTACCAACATTTGATTTCAGGTGTCTAGCCTCAAGAACCATGATATAATATATTTCTGTTGTTTGAAGTCACCAAATGTCTGGTAATCCTTTTCAGCAGCCACGGGAAACTAATACAATTACTATATTCTTTTATGTTTGTGCTGGATGAAGATTCATAAGTGTTCTCAACTCAGTGCTTTAGGCAACAAACACCAATTTATTGGAAGGTAAAGATGAGCTTAAACACTATGGCCTTGATTTTGTACACGTTTTAAAACTTGATGTTGCTACCAACCCTTGTTTAGTTTGGATATACTATATTATTCTAATCTAAATGAGCAGGCATGTTTAATTCACTTAGTAATTAACATATATACAATAGCTGAGGCAAAGAGCTCATCATTGTGCCTAGAAGACACTTAAAAATGTTAGTTATTATTATTTTCATTAAGCTAATCATATCTAAAGGGATTAGGCAGCAAAGGTGTGGCTGAAAATTTGGACAACACCTGCAGCTGCGGGGTGAGTGGTCACTTTGATCCTTTGGTCTCGTGCGGACATAAAGAATGCAAGACAGGAACATTGACAAAAACCAGTTTTTATGCCAGCAATTTAGCAGCTATTCTTTTCCTATTTAAGCCCAAGGAAAAATAGGAACATCTCTTCCCAACTTTGACATGAAGTAATCATGAAAGATTAGGAGATGGCCAGAAGTTGGTTTTAAAGCTATCAGAGAACTTGGAGGACCACATACATTTTTTTTTTTAACAAAGAGTAACCACATATCAGTAATAATAGTCAACAGCAAGGGGGATTACAGTAGACAATAGAGATCAAGCGATACTAGCGGTTTTCTGTCGTCATATCAGAGGGTCTTCATAGCCTACTTATTAATCTTAGCAATGTTGCAGAGAAACACTAAAATGTCTGCAAACAAAATTTCAGCACGAATACACAGCAATCCAGCAAGTGTCAACATGGAGATTTTTATGAAGAAAACACTGCAAAGGGCTATAAGGAAGAAACATATAAAAACTAGAATAAATCATTTCAGGCTATAGATTCCACCAGTAAGAGAGGAAAGGGTAATTATTAGTATTTGAATAAGCCTATTGCTTTCATTTTTTCTTATGTGGAAATCAATCTTCAAATCTCTAGAATTAGTTAAGCTGTTGGATAAGCCCCATACTTACTTTATCTATAGCTTTCTAATTCTCAGTTAACATATCTGTGGTTCCTTTAAAGTCACATATGAAAGAATTCCATCCAATCATATAACAACAGTAACAACTGCTTCTTTTGTTGAATTGTGCCAGGCATAATGCTATCGATTTTACATATGAGTTTAATGAATTTGCAGGACATTCTTGCTCAACAGATTATTATGTCAAATGGCTTATAAGAAGATATATTTTAAAAGGATAAACAATTTGCCAAAATTATAAAGCCCTTAAGTAGCCACGCTGGAATTGGAATCTGGTTCTCATCACATCCACAGTCAAATCTCTCTATACCATGCTGTTTCACAACTATTAATGTCAGTTAGGGATCCTGGTAGACCCAAAGGAGCTTGTGGTCACTATCCTCGTGTCTTAATAGAAATGCTCATTGGTAACCAGATCAGCCAGTTAATGGAATCCTTACACAGTGACATTCTAACAGGTGCCAGCTTTTTAAAAAATAAGTCAAGAAATTGGATACTTTTTCTTCCATTCTTGAGATACTTTGCTAAGAAGAATATGTCAGCCCTAATATGAAGCTAATTTATAGCTTTCATATGAAGGCTAAAACTCAATTATAGCACAAGAATACAGGGAAAAGGGAAAGGGGGGGAGGATGGGTGGAGGGAGGGCAATTGGTGGGATCACACCTACGGTGCATCTTAGCAGGGTACTGGTGAAACTTATTAAATGTAGAGTATCAATGTTTTTATATAGTGATCAAGAAAATCCATGAAGGCTACCTGTAACGGTATGATCAAAATATTTCTGATTGTATATGAAGCACATTCTGCCCTATGATTGCACCAGTGTACACAATTATGATTTAATAAAATTATTTTTAAAAAAGAAAATACTCTCTGGGAAATTTACACGAATATTAGGATACAAAATTCCCTGATTTATCCTTTCTCACAATATTTAATGCAGCATTTCCAAAACTATTTGGATTAAAGTGGTTTCATGCCCCACCCACAACCTGTAAACACAGGAGACTAGTGTTCCATGGAAACTGCTCTGGGAGACATTCATTCATCTCACATCTCAGAACATTGTAGCAATCTGCGAGGATAATTAGAAGTCAGAATCAAGGGTTTAAACCAGGAGTCCTCAAAGTACGGCCCACGGGCCACATGTGCCCCCCCCTCCCCCGAAGAGATTTATCCGGCATGCCAGGTGTTTTTTGCCTCCACTGCCTGTCCTGTTTAGCAGTGGATTCATCCCAGGTCTGCAAAATCTGTTAGTGGAAAAACCATTGGTTAAATTCCCAAACAAAACGTGTGGATTCACTGGAAAAGTTGCAAAAGGAGTTCCAATTTAGATTTAAACAGCTTCATCTCCATGAACAGGATATACAGCTTTTCCATAACCCATTTTCTATTGACATTGAAAATGTGGAGGTCAGTCCCTGAAGTTGCTGCCCCGGCTGCCCCTCTGCCAGCTGCTCCGGCACCACCTCGGGCAGCGTCTCTGGCAGGTGGGAGCCAGGCACTGACGGTGTCAGTGGGGGGGGCCAAGCACTACTGCAGCTAGGGCTCCAGCTCTGTGCGGGCGGCGGCTTTCCAGCTTCTCCATGGGGCTGGCCTGCGGTGCCCGGATGCCCTAAGAACATTTCCACTGTTGGCTCGGAGGGCACACGCAGTGGGATTCAGAATTTCTAGAGAATTGCCTTTGTGAGAAGCTGGAAGTATTTCCTCAAATTCCTTCTCTTAGTTTTTCAAAGAAACATCAAGAAACCATGAACAACATTAGTAATGAAGAGTTTGACTGCCACTTGCTCGATGAAGGTTTTACTGCCAAGGACATTCTGGACCAAACAATCAATGAAGTTTCCTCTTCTGATGATAAGGATGCCTTCTATGTAGCAGACCTCGGAGATATTCTGAAGAAACACCGAAGATGGCTAAAAGCTCTTCCTCACGTCACTCCCTTTTATGCAGTCAAATGTAATGACATAGAGCCATTGTGAAGACCCTCGCTGCCATTGGGACAAGATTTGACTGTGCTAGCAAGACTGAAATACAATGGGTGCAAAGTGTCAGGTGCCTTCAGAGAGGGTTATCTATGCAAATCCTTGTAAACAAGTGTCTCAAATTAAGTACGCTGCCAAAAATGGGGTCCAGATGATGACTTTTAACAGTGAAGTCGAATTGATGAAAGTTGCCAGAGCACATCCAAAGGCCAAGTTGGTTTTGCGGATTGTCACTGATGATTCCAAAGCAGTCTGTCAACTCAGTGTTAAATTTGGTGCCACACTCAAAACCAGCAGACTTCTTTTGGAATGGGCAAAACAGCTAAATATTGATGTCATTGGCGTCAGCTTCCAGGTAGGAAGTGGCTGTACTGATCCTGAGACCTTCATGGAGGCAATCTCTGATGTCCGCTGTGTCTTTGGCATGGGAGCTGATGTTGGTTTCAGCATGTATCTCCTTGATATTGGTGATGGCTTTCCTGAATCTGAGGATCTGAAGCTTAAATTTGAAGAGATCACTGGTGTAATCAAACCAGCATTGGACAAGTACTTTCCATCAGACTCTGGAGTGAGAATCATGGCTGAGCCAGGCAGATATCATGTTGTATCAGCCTTCACACTTGCAGTTAATATCATTGCCAAAAAAATTCTATTAAAGGAATAGATAGGCTCTAATGATGAAGATGAGTCCACTGAACAAACCTTTATGTATTACATCAATGATGGAGTATATGGATCATTTAAATGTATCCTTTATGATCATGCTCATGTAACGCCTCTTCTGCAAAAGAGGCCTAAACCAGATGAGAAGTATTATTCATCCATCATATGGGGACCAACATGTGATGGCCTTGACCAGATAGTTGAGCACTGTGACCTGTCAGAAATGCATGTGGGCGACTGGATGCTCTTTGAAAATATGGGTGCTTACACTGTAACTCCTGATTCTACTTTCAATGGATTCCAGAGGCCAACTATCTACTATATGATGTCAGGATCAACATGGCAACTTGTGCAGCAAATCCAGAACCCCAACTACCTACCCAAAGTAGAAGAGCAGGATGTTGGCACTCGGCCTGTGTCTTGTGCTTGGGAAAGTAGAATGAAACGTCACCCAGCAACTTGTGCTTCAGCTAGTATTAATGTGTAGATATCATTCTATAGCTGTTAACTGCAAGTTTAGCTTGAATTAAGGGATTTGGGGTGACCATTTAACTTAATTATTGTTAGTTTTGAAATGTCTTTGTAAGAGTTGCATTGGCACAGATGCAGCAATATGTAAGATTAGGAGATGGGGGTCACACTTATCTGTGTTCCAATGGAAACTATTTGAATATTTGTTTTATATGTATTTTTATTCACTTTTCAGATATGCTATGAAAGAGCACCCCTCCGCTGCTCAGCAAGCATTTGTAGCTTGTACAGTGGCAGAATGGGCCAAAAGCTTAGCGCTGTGATCTGTTTAAGAATAAAGTGTCTTGCAATAAAAAAAGAAAGAAAATGTGGATACAATTTACCAAATGGAACTGGCTGAACTGCAGAATTGTGACTTTCTGAAAGACATTCAAGTCAAGCAGCCTTCCTAATTTCTATGCATCTCTCCCCTCTGAGACATATTCTAATCTCAGGAACCATGCACTCAAAATGGCACTCATCTTTGGTAGCACTTATGTCTGTGAACAGACTTTTTTCAGAATGAAACATCTGAAATCTCCAACCAAATCTAGACTAACTGATGCACA
>CAUYON010086537.1:0-72359 GCA_963573935.1 Arctocebus calabarensis
GCTGCCCCCCCCACTGGCCCACCCCTGCCCACGGGGTCCCCCCACACTTGCCCACCCCTGCCCACTGGCTCCCCCCCACTGGCCCACCCCTGCCCACTGGCTGCTCCCCACACTGGCCCACTCACCATTTCCTCTGGCACAGGTAGGTCTCATCTTCCATTTTGAACTGGATTTTGGGATTTACAGCCCACAGGCCACGGACTTCTTGTTGCTGGTAGTATCTTGTCAGCAAGGCTGTGTAGGAAGCCGGTGGCCGCTTCCTTCCCAGCAGCTGGGCCCAGAAACATCTGGCCGCCCTGTGTGGGAGGTGCAGAGGGCTTGTGAGCTCCCTCTTGCACACGCTCATCCAGGCACATGGTCCCCTGGCTCAGGAGCCTGTCACCACCCACCTTCAGGAAGCACACAGGGGACAGCGGATGAGACTTCTTGCTGGTCTGGCAGGACCCACTGCCTGCTGTCCCCCGACTCACCTCACTGGTCCTGAGCTCTTGTAGTCTGGCAGGCCGGCTATCCCTCCAGGGCTTCATGCAGATTAACTTGGGGCAGCCTGTGGTTGAAGCTCAGGTGTGCATGTACCTGTCCTCACAGCCATGCCTGCGTGTCCCATGGAGGGGGCTGGGCCCTGGGGTGTACATCTGAGTATTAGCCCGTGTGGGTGGCAGCTGTCATCCCTGTGGTCTCTGACACCTGTCACCTGGCCGGAACCCCTGGATAAGCTGCACACTGTGTCATAAAGGACTCGCTGTTCGACAATTGCCTTCCCAGTGTTCTGGCTGTGCCTGTGTGCAGCCTCATAGGGGAATTCATGCTTTGGAGTGGACCTGATGTGAACTTAGAATTCAGGGCCTAAACTTGAGAACTGTGGCCGTCACCTGTGAGGAGACTTGTAGCAGGGGCCTGAACGCATCCCAGTCATACGGTGCTCTTGGTGGGCATGCAGGCCCCTGTGGTGGCACCCAGGCTGCACAGGGAGCTGAAGGGCTGAGCGGTGAGACACACATGCTAAGGTGAACCGAGGGTCCCTCCCCATGGGGCCTGTGCCGCCAGACTTGTGCCTGTCCCCCTGTTGACCTGGGTGGTGTCCACTCAAATTTGGCCCAGTGGCTTCTCTCCCCAAGGACAGTGGAGAGGAGACTGAGCTTCTTCATGGAAAATTCTGTCCCTCCATCAGCCCCGGCCCTTTCCCTGAGCACCTCAAACCTGTGGACAGGTGGGGCATGGGACGTTCTCAGGCTGCCACCCCACCTGGCCAGAGTGGTTCTGGGCCCGTCCCAATAGGAGAGGCCCCCGCAGCAATGTTCCCCTCCCTGTGGCGCATTCCTGAGGGCCGTCCTGTCTGACCCTGCCCTAAGGTACTGGGCCATAGGCTGTGGTTGGAGCTGTGGCGGAGGTAATGGGAGGTGGAGGACCAAGAGGAGGACCTGGGCAGGTGTCATGGAGGTACTGGGTGTGCTGTGGTGCTCAATAGGTGTTTCGTCCTGTCACCACCATGGCCTACTGCTGCGTCTTCTGCCTTCCTTCTGCAGGCTTGTGGGCCAGCTCGGTCCTTGCAAGTGGGTATTGTGGCCAGAGGGGTGACAGCAGCAGCCCAGGTGGGAGGGACAGGGAAGGGAGACTCCTATTCACACTCCTGCCCAACAGAAAAGTGCGTACATGCACGTGGACACGTACAGGCTCACTAGTGTGCAGAGTACACTTGTGCACACGCACGTGCACTTGGTCACACACGGGGGTTCAGTAGCTCTGCTGGCCTGTCCCACCAAGTTCTCCTTCCATATGTGAGCAGGTGCCCTGCTCCAGGCGGCACCTTGAGCCAGAGAGTGCCCTGTTTTCAGGGCAGACACAGTTCTTCCTATGCTATTTGTGTCCAAGGCGTGTAGTCGGTGCTGAAAATGGCCTCTCAGCAAGTGGGACGGACCACGCAGCTCCACAGACAGCCGGCCTGAGCTCCATGTGGGTCAGGGGTCATTGGTGTCCCAGAGGTAGATGCGTGTGAGGCCGTCGTGCTCAGGACTGTGCGCATGGGGATGGTGCACACACACGGCTCTCACTGTCTCTGCCTTTGGCATGGACGTCCACTCTGATGCAGACATCTGAGGTCCCTCCCAAGTCCCTTCTTACTCTGGAGTTTTCTGTTTCCCCTTTGTGTCACCTCCCAACTGGCCCAGGCAGCACACAGGACTTTGCTAAGCACCAGCATCCAGGCAGCCCCAAGACCACACAGCCCCCAGCAGGAGCTGCCTGTGACTTTCAGCGCAGGGTGGGGGTGGGCAATGGTCTGACCCTAACTTCTGTCCTGCCTTCCAGGAGACATGCTCTTCCAGATGGCCGAAGTCCACAGGCAGATCCAGAATCAGCTGGAAGAAATGGTGAGTCCAGCCTCCAGGGGTGGCAGCGGGGCGGGGATGTGTGCCATTGGCATCAGTGGAAGAGCCAGCTGTGTGTGGTGGCCGTGTGCCCCTTGGGGACATTTCGTGTTAGGCCACACTCAGCGGTGGGGACCCTAGGACACACTAAGATACCAGGGAGACAACTCAGCATAGGAGCAGGGGCATGGCCATACCATAGTCTCACATGCCACTGGCTGCCAGGCTCCGGCAGGATCCTGGTCACAGCCCCAGCTGGATGCTGTTCCTGTGGCTAATAGGGCCAGAAAGTCTGATTTCCTTGGGAGTCTTCCAACTGCAAACATATGCAAATGCCATGTCCTGTCACTAGTGTCCCTGACATGGTGTCCCTACAGCTCAGCATCCCTGAACTGTGGTGTCTCTACAGTTTAGCGTCCCTGAACGTGGTGTCCTTAAGCCACAGTGTCCCTGAACTGTGGTGTCCCTATAGCTCGGTGTCCCTATAGCTCAGTGTCCCTAAGCCAAAGTGCCTTTTCTGGCCCCCAGTTTGCAACATCCAGTCTAAAGTGAGGGCAAAGGGATTGCTGAGGTCCCCTCAGTTTCTATTCAGGCCCTGGTTCCCATCAGCCCATCTGAGTGACCCTAGAACAGACGGGGCTACAATGTCGGGGCTCACTGACATCCCCAACGCCTGTTCAATGCTTGCTCCATCCATCACCTGGCTCCGTGGACCCCAGCATCTCAGGAGCCCAGTGTCAGGGCATGTTGTGACTGTCCGCTGCCCCCACCCTGGCTTCTATCTTGGCCCTGTGTTAGAGTAGCCTACAGATTCATTTTCTCCCCACATGCAGCTGAAATCTTTCCACAACGAGCTGTTGACACAACTAGAGCAGAAGGTAGAGTTGGACTCCAGGTACTTGAGTGTAAGTACACCTGGCCATACCCACTGGGCCCCGTGTCCAGTCATACCCAGTGGGCCCCATGTCCAGCCATACCCACTGGAGCCCCTGTACCCCAGCCATACCCACTGGAGCCCCTGTACCTCAGCCATACCCACTGGAGTCCCCATGTCCAGCCGTACCCACTGGGCCCCGTGTCCAGCCATACCCACTGGGCCCTGTGTCCAGCCATACCCACTGGAGTCCCCATGTCCAGCCGTACCCACTGGGCCCTATGTCCAGCCATACCCACTGGAGTCCCCATGTCCAGCCGTACCCACTGGGCCCCGTGTCCAGCCATACCCACTGGAGCCCCTGTACCCCAGCCATACCTGCTGGGCCCCCATGTCCATCCATACCCCCTGGGGTCCCCATGCCCTGGCTTGGCTCCTGTGCCCCAGCTATATCTGCTGGGCACCTATGTCCTGGCTCTGGCATCCAGCTGCATTTTAAAGTCCTTCTCAACCTTCTCTGAGCTTCTTGCCTGCGTGGGACCCCAGCCTTCTGACGTCGTACCCATATGAGACTTTGTGACTCAGTGTACCCCAGATGCAGCCCTGTGGGAACTCCACATCAATCTTGACATCATAAGTACCCAGTGCCGGCCACTCTGGGACTTGGCTGCCCCCAATGCCTCGTAGGCTCCTTCTCTGAACTCGGTGGTTTCCTCACGTTCTCCCGGCCCTGGCCTGGCCGTGCAGCTGCTCCAGGGTGGGCAGGAGGCAAGACCTGGCTGCCTTTCCTGTGCCTGGTTTCCATCTCCAAGGCAGAGGCTCCATTGCAGTCTTCCCCTGCTGGCCACAGCTCAGCCTTTACTGGCATCCTGTGGGGCTCGGGCTGTGGGAGGGAGGGGTGCAACGTCTAGGCAGTGGCAGGCTCATGGGCCTGCGTTTTGTGTGTGGTTTGAATGTCAGGCTGCACTGAAGAAATACCAGACGGAGCAGAGGAACAAAGGCGACGCCCTGGACAAGTGTCAGGCTGAGTTGAAGAAACTTCGCAAGAAGAGCCAAGGCAGCAAGAACCCACAGAAGTACTCAGACAAGGAGCTGCAGGTGCGTCCTGCATGGGGCAGAGGCACTCAGGGAGCTGCAGGTGCATCCTGTGTGGGGCAGAAGTACTCAGGAGGCTATAGGTGCGTCCTGTGTGGGGCAGAAGCACTCAGGGAGCTACAGGTGCGTCCTGTGTGGGGCAGAAGTACTCAGGGAGCTGCAGGTGCATCCTTGTGGGGCAGAAGCACTCAGGGAGCTATAGGTGCGTCCTGTGTGGGGCAGAAGCACTCAGGGAGCTAGAGGTGCGTCCTGTGTGGGGCAGAAGCACTCAGGGAGCTAGAGGTGCGTCCTGTGTGGGGCAGAAGTACTCAGGGAGCTGCAGGTGCATCCTGTGTGGGGCAGAAGTACTCAGGGAGCTATAGGTGCATCCTGTGTGGGGCAGAAGTACTCAGGGAGCTATAGGTGCGTCCTGTGTGGGGCATGGGGCACAGACGGACTTCTGCTGCGTGGGGACATCTTGCCCCCTGTCTCAGAAAGCACATGCAGGAGGAGTGTCCCCTTGTTTGCCACAAGGAGTGGACACCAGCCCCCCAGGTTGAGTGGGCGGGGTGGGGCTCTCCAGGTTGATTTCTGCAGTAGCAAGTGCCCAGTGTCCCTGCGCCAGCACTGTGGTCCCTGCCTTGCTCTCAGCAGTCCCCCAGGGGTACCAGAAGGTTCTTGGCCCTCAAAGGAGCAGAAACCCAGATGAAATCCTGTTGCCTGATCCCTCCAGAGTTGGGTACAGACTCACTCTAGTCCACTGATGGTAGCTTCCCTGGGGCAGGACGGGCATTTGGCACCTGCTGGCTCCACAGGTGGCACCAGAGGCTCCAGGGAGGGCCTGGCTGTGGTGTTTCTGCTCTGTGCACCAAGTAGGCTCTTCCACACGGGCATGGCCCCAAGGCAGTGCACCAACCTGGGCCAGTCCCAGGATATAGCCAGGTGCACAAACTCCCTCAGGTCATAGCAACAGGGATAGAGGTAGAAAAATACACATCACCCAGTTGTTTGTAACCAGGTGGGTGTGGGTGTGGCTGTGAGTCCGCCCCTGGCTCCGAGGCCACACCCTTCTTGCTGGGCACCAGGCCTCAGCAACCCTCCCACCCTGCCCATGTGATCACATGTGTTTGTGTGTGCACACCTGACCAGCACTTGAGTGCCTGCTGGAGTCTCTGGCCCCTGTGCTAGGAATACGCCCTGCTCCTCAGTGACCGCAGGGGAGCCAAGCCGGTCAGCCTGTACCTGGGGCAGCAGGAAGTTCCCCTATGGGGTTGCCTGCTGAAGCTGAGGTCTCTGCAGAGGCCTGAGGGACATTGCATTCATCTTTACGTCTTTCTTATTCCTCTGATCTTGGAGTATTTGCTGTTTTGCTGCCTGAACATTTGAGCAGCAGACGTGCCCTACCTGGGCAGCAGCCCCCAGTGCAGGTGTGGGCAGTGCAGGTGTGATCGTGGTCAGCCTCTGAGCATCAGGGCCAAGTGTGGGAGTACTCCTTGAGAGGAAGCCTTCTAGGGCCGACTTGGTGGGTCGGGGACACGACAGCAGGCCCACCTGAGGGTCCAGTGGGGGTGGCCAGGAGGTGGACCTGCCTCCAGGTGCAGTCCGATTCTGTGGCATCACTTTGAGGATGCATAATCCCATAACCGACATTCACCATTTATAGGGTCACTTCAGGGACACAGCGTCTGCCCAGCCATTTGTGGAGCATCCCTTTTACGTGCCCCTGCCCCCTGCAGTCACCCATGGGCTTTCTACCTGGAGACGGCTCTGCTCTGGACACTTGGTGCAGCTGAGCCCACAGCATACAGCTTGCACGCTGGTGTTGTGCAGAGCACGGCGTTTCAGGGTCACATGTGGCGGCGTGTCAGTACATGCACAGAACATGCGTTTCAGGGTCACGTGCGGCGGCTTGTCAGTACATGCTCAGAACATGGTGTTTCAGGGGTTGCGGTGGGTGCACAAAGTGTGGTGCTTCGGGGATCATATGTGACGGCATGTCAGTGCATGCACAGCGTGCAGTGTTTCAGGGGTTGCTTGTGGAGGCGTGTCAGTGCCTTGCTCCTTTTCCTCATCAGCATCACTGTTTCCTTTCCATGGCTCAGTGATGTCCCCTGTTCGGCATCTAAAGCTCTGTTCTGCCCAGGCCACTGCCCTCTGCCTAGCCCTGCTGCATGTCTGGGGTCACTGTGAAGTGTCAGAGGAGCCTCCTACTGAAGGCAGAGTTTGTGGCCAGTGCGCTGACCAGGGTGTCTGGGCCCTCTGTTCCTTCTCCCTCCTGTGTAGCCCCCTTCCTGCCCCATTCATGACTCTCTGCCCAGGGCACAGGCTCCCACAGAGCCCACAGTGGGGCCTACCCCTCAGCTGTGCGCTTGGCCTGGGCTCCTTGAACCCATCCTGTACAGGGCACGTGGAAGGGCCACTCCCCATGGACAGCCCACTTGTTTGCTGTGTACTCCTAGCCCTGTGACCTTTCCTTGCCTCAGTGGACCCAGTTGGCCAGGTCAGCTGTCTTGAAGCCACCGTGGGCTGGGTGTGGAAGTGACTTGGGCTTCTGATCTGGCTTCTGCATGTGGGCTTCATGGTCTGGGTAGGTGGTAGGGGGGTGGCCAAGGCCATGGGTGAGGGTGTGGCAGGTGCCGGGGACAGACATTTGGCAATGAGAATGGCTAGGGGAAGGGCCACCCTGGGACTGCAAGTGCCCTCCCACAACAGGTGACCAAGTGTGCCAGCCTTGGTTATCTTGACAAAGCCTGGCCCTCAACTCTGGGAGGTTGGGCTTAGAGGCACATGGAGAATAAGGGTGTGTTGCGCCGTCCGTCCTGATGGCTAAGAGCCGAAAGCCCAGGGCAGTTGGTCTGAGGGTGGCGTTGTGTTCCGCAGTCGTGCCTGGCCATCACTACTGAAGCACATGGTCCCGTCAGCACCCTTGGAGGGTCCTGGGGAGAGGGTGGCGGGGACAGGCCAGGGCCAGGATACATGCTATGGGGACTCTGTAGGGGTGGTGGGCAGAGGGGCCAGAGTTGAATGTGGGGTGCGGTGGGGGCTGCCCAGGTCTGGGTGCCTGTGACCCAGCTGTATGCCCCACCTCTGCCCAGCTCAAGACTCCCTCCTGTCTGCTGCAGGGACACTGGGCAAGGTGGCCTGCTGGCCTTCTCCCTAGAGGAGCTTTCTCCTTCCTCAGGGTAGCTGCACAGCCCCTGTGGGCTGGGTCCCAGTCCTGGCTTTCACTGAACTGCCTCCGGGTTCGATGACTTGCACTGGCTCTTCACATGGCCTGGGAGTGGGATTTAGGCTTAGCCCGCCTCTGCCCTCATGGGTCATGTGTCCCTAGCAAGTTCCAGGGCTTCTCTGAGCCTCAGTTTCCTTGTTTGTGAGGTGGAGCCCTCCTGTTCACAGTGCTGGATGGAGCTAGCATCCACCCACCTCCTTTGGTGCCCCAACCAGCGCCTCTCCTGGACGGCATCTACCCCCGCTAGATGGGACACAGTGCTTTGGCCCTTAACCACTCAAGAGCTTCATTTTAGGCTCGGCGCCTGTGGCTCAACGGGCTAAGGCGCCAGCCTCGTACACCTGAGCTCGCAGGTTCAAAGCCAGCCCCAGGGCCCGCCAAACAACAATGACGGCTGCAACCAAAAAATGGCCGGGCGTCGTGGCGGGCGCCTGTAGTCCCAGCTACTTGGGAGGCGGAGGCAAGAGACTCGCTTGAGCCCAGGAATTGGAGGTTGCTGTGAGCTGTGATACCACAGCACTCTATCCAGGGTGACAGCTTGAGGCTTTGTCTCAAAAAAAAAAAAAAGAGCTTCATTTTTGTGTTTTTCTCAGATAACTGAGTTCCTCAGGGAAGGACTGGATCTTGTATTTCTCCTGTATCCCACTGAGTGCTGAGCACAGGCTGCTCACACAGTGGGTAGCTAAAAATGTGCTCAGTTTCAGAATCTTGTGAGTTTTTTTAAGAGACAGGGTCTTGCTCTGTCTTTCTGCCTAGAGTGTCATGGCGTGATCTTAGTTCACTGCAGCCTCAAACTCGTGGGCTCAAGTGATCCTCCTGCCTTAGTGTCACAAGTAGCTGGGATTACAGGCACCTGCCCCGTGGCCCAGCAAATTTTTGTATTCTTTTTTGAGACAGGATCTCACTATGTTGACCAGGTTGATCTTGAACACCTATCCTCAAGTGTTCTTCACTCCTTGGCCTCCCAGCATGCTGGGATTATAGGCATGAGCCACTGCACCTGGCCTGTTTCATGACATTTTGGGGGTACAAAGCAGGAGTCGCTTTCCAGTGTGTTTTTGCTCCCCCAGTGGCACAGAAATCCGAGCCTCTGCTGGGTGCAGTGGTTCACACCTGTAATCCTAGCACTCTGGGAGGCTAAGGAGGATGGATTGCTTGAACTCATGAGTTTGAGACCAGCTTGAGCAAAAGCAAGACCCCATTTCTACTAAAATAGAAAAACTGAGGCAAGAGGATCACTTGAGTCCAAGAATTGGAGGATGCTGTGAACTATGATGCCACAGCACTGTACCAGGGTGACAGCTTGAGACTCTGTCTCAGTGGTGGCTCACTCCTGTAATCCCAGCACTGCAGGAGGCTAAGGAGGGAGAATTACTTGAGCTCAGGAGTTTGAGACTTGCCTGAGTGAGAGTGAGACCCTGACTCCTAAAAAAATGGGGAAAAAACCCAGCCTGGCACCGCGGCAGCACCTGTAATCCCAGCGGCTTCTAGAGGTTGAGGCAGCACAGTGCCCACAGCCTGATTCTGAGGTTGCAGTGAGCTATGACGCCATTACACTCTGCTCAGGGTATAGGGTGGGACTCTGTCAACAACAAAGAAGAAAAAGAAAAAGAAAAAAAGAAATCCAAGTCCTCACCCCATGTTGAGTTCTAAGGGACTGGGGCACATGGTGTCCAGCTGCCCAAGGTCCATCTGCGCTGGGTAAGAGGCACTGGGGGCTGTCTTGGGTGGCTGTGTGTGACCTACCTGTTATTCTGGCTGGTGTCCCCTACCTGCCTCACCTGCAACCTGGGTCTGTTCCTGCTGGTTCTCAGGTCTGACTTCCACTTCAGGATGTGGCTATGGGGATGGGGGGGGCACTGAGGGACCCTGAGGGAAACACCTGCAGAGCTGGTGGGCACCGCCTCTTACAGCCCTGACCCTCCAGCACCCTCCCCAGTGTATCTCCTACTCTCATGCAGGCTCCACCCCTCTAGCAAACCTGGCCTCTTCTGTGTAGAGGGGACTCACTTGGCCCTGCCTCTTCAGGGTGGTTGTTTTGGGTGATCCTGGTGGCCATGGAAACAGCCTACTTGGAATCCTGGTGATGAAGTACAGGGCTGTGCCCCACACTGAGTGCTTGGGGGCCAGAAGCGAGGCTGTGTACATATACCATGCTGGCCTGAAGGGGACATTGCAGCCACCAGCCCTGCCTGCTCCCAGCTCCTGGAGCCACCAACATATACACCTCACTGGGGGGGGGGGAGGGACACTGGAGACCTCAGCAGTTATCCTTAGCTCTGTGAAGTTGATGGAGTCAGATGTGCCTAGACTGTTGGGTTCAGGGCAAAAGTCTGGAATGCTCCTTTCTTTGTTTGTTTGTTTTTGGTGAGACTGCCTGGTAAGAGTGCTGTGGCGCCGGCTCGGTGCCTGTGGCTCAACGGGCTAAGGCGCCAGCCACATACACCTGAGCTGGTGGGTTCGAATCCAGCCCCGGACCGCCAAACAACAATGACGGCTGCAACCAAAAAATGGCCGGGCGTTGTGGCAGGCCCCTGTAGTCCCAGCTACTTGGGAGGCGGAGGCAGGAGACTCGCTTGAGCCCAGGAATTGGAGGTTGTTGTGAGCTGTGATGCCACGGTACTCTATCCAGGGTGACAGCTTGAGGGCTCTGTCTCAAAAAAAAAAAGAGTGCTGTGGCGTCATAGTTCACAACAACTTCAAACTCTTGGGCTCAAGCAATCCTCAGCCTCTTGGATAGCTGGGACCATGGACACTCATCACAACATCCAGCTAGTTTTAGAGACCGGGTCTCATTCTTGCTCAGGCTGGTCTTGAACTCCTGAGCTCAACTAATCCACCCTCCTCAGCCTCCCAAAGTGCTAGTATTTCAGGTATGAGCCACTGCGCCTGGCCTTGGGGTATTCCCTTGAGTGACCAGGAGGCTGGCTTCTGTACCACTGGAAGTGGGAATGACCCCTCACCATGAAGGGTTCAAAGCCTAGGTTGGGCCAGGGGTGCAGGTGAATATGGAGGACTTGATGTGGTCCTGGAGTCTGTCCTGCCCTTGGTGGCCTTTCTGTGCCACCTTGGAGACTCCCTTATGCCCTAAGGGTCTTTCCAGCTCTTCTCGTCACACCTGGTGAGCCAGGGCCTAGCTGCAGCTGGCCAGCAGTGGGGCCGAGCAGGCAGCATGTGCATTGGAGCCCTCTGTGGGCTGGGCGGTCTCTGAACCTACAGCCAGCACAGGGACCCCACCTTGGGGCTCTCCAAAGCCTGTGCTCTGATGCTAACCGCTCTTGTTGAAGGGAGGCGCCTGCCACCAGACCCCGTGACTGGTCCTCTTGGGCTCTGCAGCTAGATGCATAGTTGTCGTGTGTGGGCCCCCAGCACCCCAGGCACGAGTGGTATGTCTGGAGTTGGCTTCTGGGATCCCTGCGAGCTGTGCTTGTGCAGAGCATCCCAGGACAGGAACCCGTGGGGGCCCATGCCTTGCGGAGACTCTGACACTTGCCACCTTTCTGCTGCTGGTCACTGCCAGTCTTAGACAGCAGACCTGCAGCCCAAGCTGAACTGAGAGCGGCCATGATGGGAGGGTGGTTGCTGCCTGCTGCTGCTGCAGGGGAGGGTCAGCTAGACCAGGCCCGGAGAGTATGTCATCCCTGTCAGCCCACAGTGGTGTCCTGTGAGCAAGGCTGGGCCAGGGAGCCTGCCGAGTGCAGGAGCTGCTTGTAATTGAGACTGTGTTTTGGGATTTCCATGAAAAGAAGTAATTTTAATTATAGGTCAGGGAACCGGAGCATCTGGGGTGCTAACTAGGACTCGAGCTTCTATGTGAAAGTTGGGAAGGTGGGGAGGGGTGTCCCAGGTCCAGCCGATGGTGGGTTGCTGTTGTTTGCCAGGCCAGGTACTAACTGTGTGCAGGTCAGTGGACATGCCCAGGCGCAGGACGTGCTATGCGTCTGGTAGGCCGTGGTTATGGGCGTGGTTCAGCTCCCCCTCAGGAGCAGAGGTTGTAGTTGTCCCCTCAGGGCTATTGGGGACCCAGGAAGTGATAGCTGGGCCAGAGCTCAGGGTGGGGCACATCCCTGGAGGTAGGGCGAGGGGGGCTGGGCAGGGACATTCATGCGCCCCACCCTGCAGGTGGAGTCATGACTTCAGGGAAGAAGGGGAGCCCCTGCCCACCAGGGACCTTCTGATGAGGAGTGTCAGTTTGGGTGGGAGGGGGCGGGTACCCCTGCTTCTGGCTCCTGCTGTGGTATGGCTTTGACCCCTGAGGCAGGTCCTGCCATATCCACTGTCTTCCTTCCCTGGGTGACCTGTGGCCATCCATGCCACCCCAAAAGACCCTTCCTCACCTGGTGAGCCTGTCTCTTTGGCCCAGGAGGTCTCGGCCCAGCTGTGTGTCCCTCGCCCTTGGGGATGCAGGAGTGAGTGTCCAGGCTGCCAGCAAGGTTCCCAGGCTGGTCTTGTCTCCAGGGCTTCTGAGCCAAGTGGCTGGCTGAGTGTGGCTGGTGCCAGGAGCATCTGAACAGCCCCCCACACCTGGGCTGTCTCCGCTGTCCAGCAGTCATGGGTGCTGGCAGGGGCCATCAGGGTCTGTGCAAGTACCCTCTCCTGTACACCCTCATAGCTCGGACAAAGGTCTCTCCAGCAATCCAGCGTCCCCCAGCCTGGCTCTTGTTGGAACAACTGACCCCAAGAAGAGGCTCTAGGCAAGTGCGGCACCTTCAGAAGTGGACCCTCGCAGGTGCCAGGACCCAAGGGGGCAGCATGACTGCTATAAGAGCTGCACCCTGCTGTGCCTTCGCAGTGTGCCTGGAATGTGGGGTCAGGTCTGGGGAAGCAAAGTGAGGCTCCTAAGTCATGTACAGGCTCTGGGTGCTGAGGGAGGGGTGGTCAAACCCCCAGAGGCATTGGGCCCCAAGGCCCAGGTCAGAGCACGGGAAGCAGCAGCTACAGGCAGAGGGTATGGAGGGGAAGAGCAGGCCAGGGCCCAGGGGTCAGGCCCCAGCCAGCGGCCTGCGCAGAGCCCTGCAGGGGAGTAGGCTACAGCTTCTCACCTGCCTCCTGGAGCTCTTCTGGACTGAGGCTGCCTGTGTGCCTGGGGCTAGGAGGGGAACCAGGGTTTCTGACCAGGTCACCCTACACCTGTCCTCTCTCTGAGACAAGGTAGGGGCTGGGGGCAGTGTAGTCCTCACTGGCTGGTTGTGAGAGAAGGGTCAGGTGCCCCAGTGTCCTGGCCAGGGGTCTGGCCTCTGTGGGCTCTAGCAGTTTGCCGCCCTGTCCCCACCGCTGTATGTGCAGGTTCCAGAAGGCTTGTGCACCCCCAGATCGAGGTCTGAGACAGGGGAGAGATGCCTTCTATTTAAAGGGGTTTATAATTAACAAAGCAAAGACAATAACCATAGTTTAGATCTTCAAAAAAGATAATAGCAGAGATCATCCCCGTGTGCGGCATGGAGGGTGACGCTGTGCAGGGGGTTAAGCCTGGGTTAAGCCTGTTCTGGTTTTAGCAGAATTCACAATGCTATAGGCGATCCCTAGATGCCATGTGGATGCCGTCCTCACCAAGACAAATGGGAGTATGAGAGACCAGGGGCCACAGCACCTCTCAGGTCTGCATGCAGACTTGTCCCTGGGGGAGAGGGGCCGGTGATGGGCACTCTGCTGCCCTGAGCCTCAGGCTGAGCACTCCGACCTCTCAGTTCCACCTGGACCCCTGCCCTGCTCTTGGGGACAGCTGAGTCTGTAGGCCTCCAGGTTTGGTCAGTGTGTCCAGCCCACTACTGTGGGCAGTGCCCTGCATGGTCTTTCCGAGCCTGCTGTGCTCACCAGTGCTGTCCAGCAGTCTATGGGGCCACTGGGGCCTCTTATTCATGGATCCCCCTTTGCTCATCTGCTGAAAGCTCTGGAAACAGGGACCCCAAGGCTGGGGGATCCCTGATTCTGCCAGAGAGGTGCCCGTTCTCCTCCACAGCAGGTTCCTGGTGGAGTGCAACGCTGGCCCGTGGGTAGGATTGGCGTCACTCCCCTCTGCTCAGCCTGGCAGAGTCTAGCTCTGAGGTTTAGAGGACCCCTGGTTCCTGCCACGCTGACCGCCGCTGGTCTTCCCGCCCTACACCTGGGTGAGGGGCCATCAGACCCCTGCTGGGTCCTTCCTGCCCATCACAGTGCCTTGGTTCACCAGCTGCCTCCTTGCCCCCTCCTTGGGGGTAATCGTTAACCCACGGTGATAGCTGAAGTCCGAGAATCACATTCTCATTCATGCACTGCAGGGGACCTAAGGGAGAGCAAGGTTCTCAAGAGGTTCTCAAGACACGTGGGAAAGCCGCAGCAGCCACATCAGATGAGGAGCCGGTGCTTTGGTTCTTTCTAGAATGCCCCTCCCCCACCCTGAGTCACCAGTGTGCTTTGGGGAGAAGCGGAGATTTGTTCTGATCACTTTTGTCTTCTCGGATCACAAGGCTGTTCAGCCCAGGGTGACTAAGTGGGAGGCTTTGTGGGTCTGAAATGCTTTCAGCTGGGTGTTTCTGCAGTGCGGTCGCCATGGCACCCAGCTAAGCAAGGAGCGGTGGGGCGGGACGCTGGAGCCTGGCCGCCAGGCGGGTGCCAGCTCCCATGGCCTGCTGCCGAGTTGGTGGCGTAGGCTGAGGCTGTGCTGTGTCCTCTGCACCTTCCAGAGGCCTGCCCACAAAGTAGCGTCCCTATCCAGCAGCAGGTCAGAGCGGCCGGAGCCCAGAGGGCTGGCAGAGACCTCTTCCCCCTTGCTGACCCCACCAGGCCCCTTGAGGGATGAAGCTCCTTGCTTGGCCTAGGATCCCAGGATCTTCCCAGCAAAGTCATAGCCTCACTCATGAGGAGTCGGCGCCCTGGAGAAGGCAGTCAGGAGCATTGGCTGCTATCCCTAGACAGAGGGGCAGCCACGTGTCATAGTGACTCGGACTTGCTGTGGCCACAAAGCTTGTGTTGGGGGTCAGTGCAGCTGGACTGCTCAGCACCTGAGGCAGGGGACCTCGAGGCTGTCTGTCTGCCTTGCTCCTGCCTGTCACCGGGCGTGGGGGTCCATGGGCAGGGCTGGGCTCCATAGCTTGTGGCTTGGGCCACTCCCAGCCATTCGTGGATTCGTTTGAGTAAGTGGAAATATTAAAAATAAAACACCACTCTTTCCAACACTGAGGCTGCCAGGCCCTGCTAAAGAGGCCAGGGCCCCCACCGGGCACTCCACCCCAGGGAACGGAGCTGTCTGTATAAAGATCTGCAGCCTGAAAACCCAGAAACCGTCTGCAGGGTGGGCAATGGGGCCGGCTCCTGGGGCCTGGACTCGGGCAGTGCTGTTCTCAGGGTAGAGAGACCCAGGGGCCCTGCGGCCTGGTTAGTGTTGCTGTCCTGGGGTGACTGTTCCAAGCAGTGCCTGTGCTTTCCAAGTGCTGCCTGTTCCTTGCGCCGGGTGGCCCCTGGGCCAACTCCTTCAGTGTCTGTTGAGCTTCTCTGAGGCGTCAGGTCTCCGTGTAGCCTCTGGGCAAACTTGCCCACCAGGCCCTCCAGGCCTGACCACCCTGGAAAATTCCCCAGAGGAAGGGGGCGGCCTGAGAATGAGTGAGTCGATCCCCCTCTGCCTTAGAAGCCTTGCACACTCTTCTCTCCACTGCCTCATTTTTGGTGTTCCTGGGCCCCAAGCCAAAGCCTGGAGGCCACACTGCTGGGTCTGACGGTTTCTCAGGGAGGACGGGAGGGTAAGATCCATCGGCATAGCCAGTGGGACCTGCAGGCACCTCAGCCTGGTGCTGGGCACCCCTGAGTGAGGGGGTAAGGGTGGGGGTATCAGAGGAGCCCAGCACCCAGGTTGAGGCCAGAACATAGCCAGGGCCCTTCCTCCAAGAGTCCACCCTGCCTGTCCACAACCAGTCACACCCACCATGCCCCCTACCAGCCCCTGGCAGGCTCCTTGCCCCACTTCCTGGAAGAGGAGCTTTGGAGCAGGAGCCGGAAGCCCTGGTAGGCGCAGGTTGTGTAGCCAGAGGAAAAGAACGTGGTGCTCCAGGTGCAGAGGGGGAGGGAAGGAAAAGAAGAGGGAGGAGGAGTGGGAGGAGGGTGAAACGAGGTGGGGGAGGGAGGGAAGGGCAGAGGAGAGGCCGCAGCAGGAACACAGCTCTTGGAGAGTAACTCAAGGCTGCCCTGGGGGCCTCTCTACCTGTGTTCAGGCTTCTCCCCAGATGCAGTCCTGGCCCCCATCAGGCAGACTCTGAGGGCCAAGGCCTGTTTATTGAGGAACAGGCCTTGGTTTGGGGATGGGGTAACAAGCCAGGGATTGAGGCCCAGCAGGGAGGGGATGGTGCACAGTGTGGGAGGAGTGGCCTCCAGGGCTGAGGTCCTGTTTGGTGACCAGACTCTCTCGTCTGTTCTCTGTGGCTGGCAGACAGAGCCTGTGCTAGTGCTGGCAGTGCTGGAGATAGGCCTGCACCCCCACTGAGTCTTCGTGGGGGCAGCAGCCAGGGCCCAGCTGGGGCTGGCACTGTACTCCGTTCCTTGCGCTGGGACGCCCACCTGTGCTGAGTCAGCTCCGCTGAGACAGGGGCCCCATGAGTCAGGCGAGGGAGGCCACCCCCTTGCGGAGGATGTGGGGTAGTGCTCTGCAAAAGCTGCTCCTGGCTGAGGTGCTGACTGGCAAGGGCTCAGGAGGAGGCAGAGGGGAAGCAGCTCTGAGGAGGGGTAGAGCCTGGGGGTGCACCCGAGGGTTTCCCCTTCACCCCAGTGGCCCCCCACAGCCTGAAGTCTCCAACCTACAAAGTTAGATTCTAGGTGACATCCTGTCTTGAGTCAGGGTCTCCCAGCATCCTTGTTCCCTGCACCAAGTGAGCTGGATGTGGGCTGGCGATTCACAAGCAAGGTGGTTTTGGTCATCAGAACTGGAGCAGGGGGAGGTGCTGGGTTTGCTAGCTGTGCCACCGCGGCACCAGGCCGGGGCTGGCAGAGGGGGACAAAGGCAGAGCCCTGGGGTTGGGACTGTGGTCATTGTTTGTGCCACACCCAGCAGGAATCACACTATAGACCCTGTCCCCACCGCCTGCAGCCAGGCTCTCCTAACAATTTCCCCACACTTCTTTCTCCTTTCCCTCCCGGAAGGGTTTCCTTTGTACCACGTTTTTAGAATTATTTTTATTATGGCAAAATGCGCATAAGTGATACACTTTACCATTTTAACCACTGCTGATTATACAAGCTGACAGCATTAAGCAAAGCCACACCGCGGCCATCACACCGTCTGTCCCCAGAACCTTTCCATCTTCCCACATGGAACTCCATCCCCTCCAATATGAGCTCCTCCCGCAGCTCCTGGTTTGAATGTGGCTACTCACGCAAACTGTGGTTATCTTAGTCCCTGGCCCCACGTGTTCATAGCGGGCAGCTTTGTGGGGTTGAGGTTTGATTTTCTTCTCTGAGTTGATTCTGCCAGCACTTCCTAGGCAGGTTGTATGCCATATGGAAGCAGAGGTGGCCTAGACGTGCCAGATGCCGTCCCTCAGCTGTCCGGGGCTCCTGAGGACCAGCCTCCTGCCTCAGGGGTTGGGCTACCTGCTAGCTGCTCCAGTCCAGCTAGGCTTGGCCGTCAGTCACTCCCAAGCCCTAAGGACCTATGAAAGCTGAAGGAGTTTTCAAAGCCACCATGTTTATCCTGAGCACATTCTCAACCTGTCCTAACGAGCCGTTGTGGGAGGACACTTTGGCTGCTCCAAGGCAGAAAGCCAGCAGTCTGGTCACTTCTCAGTCCTCGAGCTGGGCAGCCCCTCAGTCAAGCACATGCCATTCCCATAAGTGTGACCCTGCGTGGTTCTAGCAGTGCAGGTGTGTGGGCAGGCCTCACTATCACGACTGGACAATGTCCTTGATCACCGAGCTCCCTACTTCCCATTTCAGACTTCCTTCTTACCTCCTCCCCCTGGGTGCGTAGTCATCAGAAGGTAACTGCAAGGCATCTGCCCTGCCCACTGCCAGCTGCCCATACAGGATCCAGGAGGAGAGAGGGACGAGGCCCAGTCGGGTCCCCTAGCTGTACCTCTCCTGTGGCTTCTGCTTGAACCAAAGCTTAGAGGCCCTGGACGTACGTTCACAGGCCATGGGAACACCAGGTGGCACAAGAGGACGGGGCTGTCCTCGGGTGGGCTCTGCCACCAGAGAGGCCAGCTGTACCTGTCTGGTACTGTGCTTCCACTTCTTAAGAAGAGCCCTGAGGATACCAGGCTGGCTGCCCTCCCAAGCCCTCAGCCACAGTGGCCAGCGTAGGCAGACACAGGGAGAATGGTCCCTGGGCAGTTGATACCAAGGGCTGCTTTACTAAACATGTGGCTGCCCTGCCCTCCTGTCACAGGCTAATCTCCTCCCTCCACCCCTAGTACATCGATGCCATCAGCAGCAAGCAGGGCGAGCTGGAGAGCTACGTGTCCGACGGCTATAAGACGGCCCTCACAGAGGAACGCAGGCGCTTCTGCTTCCTGGTGGAGAAACAGTGCGCCGTGGCCAAGAGCTCTGCCACCTACCACGCCAAGGTGAGGCTCCCCCCACGCTCGGCCTACCCCAAGGACATGCTAGGGAGTGTCCAGGCTCAAACTGTCAAGGAGGCCTGGACCCTGGGGCCACAGACTGCCTCACTGTGAGCAGGTGGAGTCAGGAGGCCTTTGTTCACCCGTGGGCAGGAGCTGGGATGGGATCAGATTGGTGTTCTCTGGAATATTCCAGAACATTTTGAGAGTTTATAAGATGTAGTTTAGCAGCCAAACCAACACGGGAGGCCTATTTAAGTATAGGGCTTCCCAGGATCCACAGGGCACATAGCAGCTCTCATCCCCACGGCCTGGGAGCACCAAGGGGACAGTTGCCCCTCACCTGCCTGGGCCTCTGGGGAGCTGTGGCAGGTGCAAAGCAAGGGTGGAAACAACACCTGTGTCCTGGGGGGCACCCCGTCCCGGCCCCTCCCGTTGTGCCCTGTTGGGCTTGCCAAGGGAGCTCAAACCCTCCAGCCCTCAGGCCCTTGGGGCCCTGTGTCTGCTCTGCTGCAAAACACTGACCCACACACAGCTGTGGGCATCTGCGCCCTCTAGCGGCCCCGGCACTGCTGGCTCCCAGGAGGCTGTCCCAGGTTGGCAGCTGAGCTGGCAGGCTGAGCCCTCCCCACAGGCTCCAGGCTCCTGAGTGTGTCTAGAAGGGGTACATCACACGCAAACCTTCTTGTACAGCACCCTGGCCTGGGACTAGGATGTCCTCAGCAGCAAGGTGACCTGGCAGCTCCCTGTGCCTGGGTGTGGGGCTGCTCCCCACCCACCTGCAGGGGTCTGGGGTGGGAGTGACCCTGGTTCATGGCTGGCTGGGCCCTGTGCAGGCCACGACTGGATGGCTGTCCTTACCCAGGGCCCTGGGCAGTCCACATAGGCGCTGGTCCTCGCTGGCCTGTCTGTGTGCCCACCACCCCTATTTACTTTACCAGTGACTGAGTTGAAACTAAGAGTCAGCAGACCTTCCTCACAGGCCTGAGGGTGGATACTTTTAGCTTTTCAGACCACAGTCTATCTCTCAGGGTAATTGAGAACCAGTAAGACATTTTTTACCAACGAAGAGACTGGGCCTCACACTGGCTGGCTCAGCCTTGCTCACAGGGCTGCTGCTGGCACCCTCCACTTCCCCTCCCCATGGGTGCATCTGCCCAGCCAGCCACACTGACGGGAAGCTAGGGACAACTCTCGCTGCTTCGTGGTCTGTGGGGACTAGTGGTACAGGCCCTGCTGTCCACTTGGACCAGATGGCCAGGAGAGGCGGGGCTCTTGCTTAGCACCCAGGCCCCGGACTAGGAGTTCCCTGCAGCAGACACGGGACCTCCTGAGCCAGACCACAGCCCTGGGACCCCCTCATTCTATTTCCTGCTGTGCTCACTGGCGCACCATGTCCCAGCAGCCCCTGGAGCGGAGCCTGATGGGGTTGGCTCCTGCCTCCTTGGCAGCCTGCCTGACCACTGCTAAGCACTCTGCCCCTCTGTGGCCAGTGCTGCCTTCTCCCGCCAGTGGTGCTCTTTTGGTATCTCATGGCTTGCCCATAAAGGATCTGTCCATTACTCGGCCACTGTGCAAGCCTGTCTGTCCATCTGTCCTCCCTCTAGCCCACACACGGCCTGGCGACTGGGGCCTTGGTTTGCACTCACCCCTCTTGGTCTCCCAGCAGGACGTCTCTTTGCTGAGAAGCCCCTTTTGTGAGTCAGGGTCAGGGCTCCTAGATAGGCTGTCCCTCTGCAGCGTACCACCTGGTGAAGAGCCCTCAGCCAGGGCAAGTGCCCCCTCCAGAGGTGCCATGGCGAAGCCAACGTGCAGCCTATACTGATGCCTCCCTCTCCTGCCTCCTCTGCTGTAGGGCAAGGAACTGCTAGCCCAGAAGCTGCCACTGTGGCAACAGGCCTGTGCTGACCCCAACAAGATCCCCGACCGCGCTGTGCAGCTGATGCAGCAGGTGGCCAACAGCAATGGCGCCATCCTTCCCAGCACCCTGTCGGCCTCCAAGTCCAACCTGGTCATCTCAGACCCCATTCCAGGGGCCAAGCCCCTGCCGGTACCGCCTGAACTGGCTCCATTTGTGGGGGTGAGTCTGCATCCTGGGGAGCATTATGGAAGTGGAGTGGGAAGATGACCCCTTGTACCTGGGTGGCCTCCTGGGGCAGCTCGTGCTGGAGGGCAGGCTAAGCCCAGCCCCCCCTGCCCAGGGGGTGGGGGCTTTCCCCGCCTGGCCCTGCTCAGGTGAACCCAGCAACACTCTCCCTCTTGCCCCCTCCTCTCTGCAGCGGATGTCTACCCAGGAGAATGCGCCCATCATGAATGGGGTCGCAGGTCCAGACACCGAAGACTACAACCCTTGGGCTGACCGCAAAGCCGCCCAGCCCAAGTCCCTGTCTCCCCCACAGTCTCAGAGCAAGCTGAGCGACTCCTACTCCAACACACTGCCTGTGCGCAAGAGCGTCACCCCCAAAAACAGCTACGCCACCAGTAAGGGCTCCTCTGGGTGCCAGGTTGGGGTCCCGGGGTGTGCCTCTGAGTAGGGGCCTGGGAGACCCCAGGCTCCTGAGTGTGTGTACAGGTGCACGCTGCCTGGCATTGCACACTCATGCATGCTCCCTGTGCTGGGGCTTTCTGTTCCGACACATGGCCCATGGCTTGCTCGGCCAGCCACTCAGAAGCAGGCAGCCACCGCCCAGTACAGCCCCTCTCTCGCCATCCAAGACGTGGGCTGCGAGTATCCCCCAAAAACGTCTAGGCTGCCTGGCCTCCACTTGGCTCTGCGGCTCCTGCCAGGGACATTTCCCTCACGCCTGCCCCCTGTCCTCGCAGCTGAGAACAAGACTCTGCCGCGCTCCAGTTCCATGGCAGCGGGCTTGGAGCGCAATGGACGCATGCGGGTAAAGGCCATCTTCTCCCACGCTGCCGGGGACAACAGCACACTGCTGAGCTTCAAGGAAGGGGACCTCATCACCCTACTGGTGCCTGAGGCCCGTGATGGCTGGCACTATGGCGAGAGCGAGAAGACCAAGATGTGAGTGCCAGTCTGGGGGCAGGGACGGCAGCCCCCAGCCCTTTGGCACTCAGATGCATGTCAGACTAGCAGCCCAGGTCACAGGTTCACATCATAGCAAACCCGTGCGGTAAGAATGAAAGAGGCCACCAGGGCTGGCCCCACACAGCCATGACCAGCATCAGCCTGGTCGGCTGTCATCCCGTCTCACTCGATTTGGTACAGGGTGCAGCATCCTCCATGTGTGCACAACCTAGCATGTCCAGCCGTTTCCTTGTTGGGGCACGGGGTTTTCCCATGGCTGGGCAGTGCGGGGCAGGCTGGGCCAGCCTGAGACCCGTGACTTCTGGGTGTCTGGTAGGGCCTTGAGTCGGGAGGTCCCATTGTGCAGTCAGATGGCTGTACCTTTGTGGCACCTGTCAGCAGAGAGGGTGGGCCAAGGACCCACCTTGACTGGATGAGGTCTGCCCTCTGGGGCCACATTTTTTACATGGGTGTGTCTTTTGGCAGGATGGGAACCTTCACGCGGTAGTAGGATCAGGCCCTAATGTCTTTGCCTCCCTAACCCAGGAGGAAGGGTGTACACTGAGCTTTGTTCTGGCTTCCAGGCAGCCACCACCCAGAGGGGCCCCTGCCCCGTTCCAGTAGCCGCTGTGGTCTTGGTGCTACCACTGGGGGCTATGTGGCTGGAGCAGCAGCTCCGCCTGGATCCTGGGGGCGTGTGGCTGGGTCTGGTGGGGCAGCAGCTGTCTCTCCATAGACAGTTGGCAAGTTGGTGGGATTTGGGGGTGGGGGTAGATGGTGGGAGTGGGGGTCACCCCACAGCTGAGCATGGCCTCCTCCCTGGGTCTGTCTTGCAGGCGGGGCTGGTTTCCCTTCTCTTACACCCGGGTGCTGGACAGTGACGGCAGTGACAGGATGCACATGAGGTGAGCTGCTGCCCCCACTGTCCCCGAGGGCTGGACATGTAAGGCTCCTGTACGAATGGGCCCTGTGAGGTGCTGGGCCAGGGGCCAGGGCAGCAAGGAGAGCCCTCCTCCTGCAGCTGGGTGTTCACAGACACGGCTGCGCCGCATCTTCTAGGTTCTTGTGTCCCTCAGACTTGGTTGGTGGGGGCCACAGCTGCTAGGAAGGTCAGGGACTCCTTCACCGAAAGGGAAAGCTGGTGGGAATTGGGCTTTAGTGGTGCAGCTTCGTGCCTGGGTATAGCAAGTAGCCCAGAAGAAGGGACGGAGGCCAGAATAGGCAGGTCTGTGGGGTCAGCATGCCTGCAGGGGCCAGGCCTAGTGGGCCAGCCACTGACACCCCCACCTCCGCCTGCAGCCTGCAGCAGGGGAAGAGCAGCAGTACTGGGAACCTGCTGGACAAGGACGACCTGGCCCTGCCACCCCCTGACTACGGCGCGTCCTCCCGGGCCTTTCCCACCCAGACAGCCGGCACCTTCAAGCAGAGGCCCTACAGTGTGGCTGTGCCCGCCTTCTCCCAGGTGAGCACCCGCCTTCTCCCAGGTGGTTTAGGAGAGTGCGCACCATCTGTGGCCCCTGTGGACGTGGGCGCCTCTCCCTCCAGGCTCTCTCTGCCCACAGACTCAGGTGTTCCCTGTAGCCGTGGTTGGCTCACTGCCCTTCTCTGTGGGGCCACGTCTGGGCTGGGAAGTGTCTGGGATCAGGGAAGATTTGGTTTCCCTTCCGGGAGAGCCTTCTCCCGGGTCACATGATGTGAGCGTTTGCAGCTCTGGGTGGGCTGTGGCCATACCTTCTAGTTATCATGACACAGGGTGTCAGGGACCAGAGGTAGACGATCAGGCCCAGGAACCCTGGACAGCCAGCTTGCCACCCCCCACCTCATCCATGGCAGCTCCAGGTTGGAGGGAGGCAGGCCCTGTCTGCCTGTGACCATAGACCAGGACTAGGCTGCAGCCTCACCTTAGACCCCAGTCTCTAGGGCTGGGCCTTGGGCAGGGGGTAAAAGGAGAGAAATGTCTTTTTCCAAGATTTGGGCGTCCTGGAGAACAGTAACTGTGTATTGACCCTATGAAAAGAGTGATCCTGAGCAGCCTCAGTTTCCCCACTCCCACCCCCTTACCTCTCTCCCTGTGGGACTTGGCTGGCCTGAAGCCACAGGAGGGCTCTCAGAGGATACTGGTCTCTGGGCAGCGTGACACCCCCTCTACCCTCTGGCCTCAGAGCAATGTCACCCCCATGGCCTCGGCACTGTGAAGTGTCTGCACCACTGCTCTAGCTCCATGCTCCTGGTCAGGTCAGACTGACAAAGACAAAGTGTCAAGGGCAGTGACACAAGCGGTGGCAAGCAGGTTTCCTGGAGCCTGGGCCCTAGGCAGTCTAGGTTTGCCTAAGGTGGTAGCAGGTGCTCTCGGGCAGGGTGCAGAGTCACACGAGGGCTCTCAGGGGGTCCATCCCACCTGGAGGCAGGAATACACAGTGAGCACACAGCCTGACAGCCCGCCATGGAATCACCACCACTAGGACCCAGGGCTCCTCCTGACCACTGTGGCCAGGAGGCAGGGAGGGGAAGCCTTCTCTGGGAAGCTGGATCTGACTGCACTGAGGCAGGACCAGCCATTTGTAGGTATATGCCAAGCACGCGGGACGTGGGGACTTGGCTTCAGACCTGGCTCCCCTGCCTGACCCTCTTCTGCCTTTGTCCCCAGGGTCTGGACGATTATGGAGCCAGGTCTGTGAGCAGGTAAGGCTCTAAAGGTGTCTTTGGTGCGTGGTGGGTGCGCCAGATGCTGGGCGGGGGCAGGTCCCTTCTCTTTCCTTTGGGATCCCAGACTGGCCCTGCATCCACTACCAGAGCCAGGGGCCCCCACGTTCGGGGCTGCTGCCCTCTCCTGCCCCTGGGCTTGTCCTGCCACCACTGGGCCTCCCCAGAATCTGCTGGGTTGGTGCTGATGGCTGGGGCTTGTAAGCCCGGGAGCTGAAAGGGACGCGATCTGTCAGGGTGGACCTGCTGCCTCTGGCAGGGCAGCTGTGTGCAGCCAGGCAGCTGTCCTGTGCTTTGTTCCACAGCGGCAGTGGCACGCTGGTGTCCACAGTGTGAGGACGCCGACTCGGCGCTGCTGCTCTGAAGAGCTCCGCCCCCCCACCCTGTCTCCACCCGCTCCCTCCTCAGCTCTCGCTGGTTTGTTCTTGGGTTGTTTTTCTTTCACTCCCCCCGCCTTTTGGTTGGTGACCCCAGACTCTGTGATCCCCCAGGGTCCATGGTGCTGCTCCTCTGCCCCACGTTCACAGCCCTCCCCACGTCCCAGCCTCTCGCACAGAAACTGCCAGGCAAGACTTGCCAGGGCAGCTCCGGGGCCCTCGGCCCCCCCTGCGGCGTTCATGACGCCCTCACCCCTTCTCTGAGGCTTACTGAGAGCCAGGTCTAAAGTTTGAAGAAAAAGAAAAATCTTTAAAAAAAAAAAAAAAGATGAAAAACAGGAAAAAGGATTTTTTTCCTGAAAAACAAAAACAGATCTGCATGGACTCCGGTGTACGTACTGTTACTTTGCATCTGACTCCCCCCACCTTGCGCTGGCGTCTGCTGGGACAGGGGAGGTGCTGGGCCGAGGGTCGTGCCCCGGGGGACCCTGGCCACCCTAGGCGCCTTCTGAGGGCTTCACAGACAAAGGGGGCTCATGTGGAGCCCGGGGGGCCTCCTGAGGAAGCTGGCCACTCCTGTGAGGGAGGCTGCAGCCCCCGACCCAGCCTGGCCCACCAGGTCAGGTGCCTCCGTGGACACTGCTGGCCAGGTGTGCAGGCCGAGCGTGCCAGGCTGGTATGTCTCTGTGGCAGGGCACTGGCAGGCATGGGCTGGGGGCAGGCGCTGCCTGGCCTCACGCAGACATTCCAAAGACCTCTAGAGACCCATCCCCACCCCATGTTTTTTGGAAATCCGTTTCTTTAACTAGCCTTGAGAGGGAGTCACGGCCACGTGCTGGCCCACCTGGCTGCTTGGGGCAGGGTGTGCGCACTGGGCCTGGCAAGGCCTGCCTGGGGAGGGCTTCGGCATGCTGCCCTGCACCTCCCATCCAGGGGAAGCAGGCGATCCCTGCCCCAGTTCTTTCTAAACACTCTCGTCTTTTTGTGTGTCTTGGTGACTTTAGAAACAAACACACTGGGCTCAGTGGCTACTGGTTTTGTCGCTTCACACATTGAATTCTGGGGAGTGGAGTGAAGGGCACAGCCTGGCTCGGCCCGCCTGCCGGTGGGAGCCCCTTTGTGAAGCTGTGGACGCCCCTTTTTCTGATGTGATTTAGCAAAACCCTCCCGCATACCTGCCTGTGGACTGGGATGTGGCCTGTAGTGTAAGCAGCAGCTCCGAGGCACAGACAGATCCGTTTTATATTTAAGGGAAGCAAAGCCAGGACTGGGACCTCTGTAAGGAGAACCTTCTGTATTGTTCGAATTTTGCTAAAAGATTTCAAATCCAGGGGATTCCATGTTTCATGGATGAATGTAGACACAAAACAGCAAAACTTGTATGAAGATGTAAAGTGCTGAAAATATTTTTTCCTGTTTCCTTTCCTTTTTTTTTTTTTTTAATCTGAATTGTGCCCTGTACTGCAGTTAATTGTTGGAATAAAAGTTTTATTTATTGCACCGAGTTGGGTTTGGAGCCTCCTTCCAGTCCCCAGCACATGTCTGGGGCCGAGGGGATCAGGCCCTGCCCCTGTGCACCCCTCTGCGGAGTCTCCTCCAGAGAAAGCTGAGCAATCAGGCAGGGTTGCTTTCCCTGCACCTCTGGGCACCCAGCTGGCCACCCAGCCACACTGGCACAACTTGGTGCCTCCTCCTGGCTCCCTCTAACCACATAGAGCAAGGCAGTTCCTGCAGGCCTCTGCCCACAGCTGCATCGCTTCTGGCCTGGGACCCTGGCAGCCCCACCCTCCATCTGGCCTCCATGTCCCTTTCGCCGCCTCCAACTGAGCCCTTGTGTTTCCTTGCAGTGCCGAAGTGGAAGTGGCCAGATTCTGAGCACCTTGACTAGAGTTAGTAAGTCTCTCTGGCTTCTTGTACTGGTCAGCGTGCATCTTCTGGGCCACCCTCTGGCCCAGTCTCACAGTCTGGCTGGGTTGGGCCTGGCTGCTGGGCAGGGCCAGGGGGTCTGCTGAGCCTGCCCCTGCTCCGGGCTCTGGGCCTTTGCCTCCACTGGGCCCCTGGCTTGCGGGCCTCCTTCCTTCCATCTGTGGGCTCATGGACTCTGGCTTTCTGCGCCCACCATTTCTTTCCTGCTGGGTGTGATCTGGCCCTGGCCTCTGTCTAGTCCTCTCCTGCCCTGCTGGGCGCTTTGACCACACTCAGAGAGTGGCCCCAGGGAGCAGCTGGGGCGGGGTTCTTCCCGCCTGACACACAGCACCAGCAGGGGCTCTCTTGGTGTGTGTCACTCCTCATGCCAGCCCCTGGGTGCAGCCTGACCCCAGCCTACATGGTAAGTATGATGGCCCAGGGGCCTGGAGGGCCAGGATCAAGGCGTGGGCAGCCCCCATGAATTCCCTAAGAGTGCCAGAGCACACAGCTCCACTGGGGACAGTTGGACATTGGTGTGCTGCCCAGTCTGCCTTTGCCTCTCTGTGCCCCCCAATGTAGTTCTAAGATGTCGTCCCAGGTTCCCTACAAGTGGGGGCCTTTCCCAGCATCCAGCCGCCTTCTGGTAACGGCTCCTGTCCCCACCCAGTGGAAGGGTCTTCCCATTGCCCTCCACTCTGAACTACTAGGGTGACTGCCCTATGCAGCCCGCACCATCATCCATTACCAAGGATGGTGGCCATAGTAGCCAGACCACACAAGCAGACCCTGGACTCTCACTGTTGTTACTGTCTTCCTGTTGTTGAGATGCTGCATAAATTCTCCAAAGTTCTATAGGAAAAATGCTCCTGAAATTTGGGGACAGACAACGGAAATGCCCTTGATGGCCCTGATGCCACCTTCCCACCTCCACCTCCTTCCCTCTGAGATGTGCTCTCTGGAGGCCTGCAGAGCCCTGGGCTCCAGGTCCCCCTGAGCTGACCCCAGGCTATGTTGTCCCCACCTCGGTGGGACCTGAGGCTCAGGAAGGGCCAATGGCTAAGAGAAGCTGGTGC
Organism: Arctocebus calabarensis; assembly: GCA_963573935.1. NCBI lineage: Eukaryota > Metazoa > Chordata > Mammalia > Primates > Lorisidae > Arctocebus > Arctocebus calabarensis. Next base: position 27,153 of record CAUYON010086537.1, read on the forward strand.
AGCCTTTGCCTGAGACCATGTCCCTTTGTAGGGCAGAGATCACATCCCTGAGACCATGGTCTTTTGTGGGGCAGAGACCACATTCCTGAGACCATCTCCCTGCGTAGAGTAGGGGCCATATCTCTGTGTAGGGCAGAGACCATGTGCCTGAGACCACATCCCTTTGAGGGGCAAGGACCATGTCTGCCTAGCCCCATGCTTCACCTGGGAAGTACCTGTGATTGATTAAGGGACATCCCAGCCCACTTTGCTCTGAACTGAGGGTGCTGGGGCACTCAGGGTGAGAGTGGGGGCAGCACCCAGGCCGCTGTCTGTGCCATCAGCAGAGGCCACATGCCCTCTGGTGACTCACCAGGGACAGGGAACCTGCTTACATGGGAAGGCAGGTCAGTGGCTGTCTCGGCGCCCACTCCCTGCTCCAGGCCACCTCAGGAGACACACGTACTTCGTGGTGACCTGGTTTATTCTCAGAATTCCTGGCTTCTCCTTTGTGTGGGCTCAGAGGACAGCCCCCCGATGGCTGCGGTCGCCGGGCTCCTCCGTGCTGTGCTTCTGGGATGGGAACTGCGCCGTGTGTGCATGTGCAGGGGCCGTGGGCAGAATCTCAGGTGGCCACGGGTGGTCTCTCGTCACAGTGTCCCTGAGAGCTGTCTGTGGGCAGGGCAGGGTCCCTCAACCCCTCAAAGCCTCACAAGGCTCCCCACCAGCCTCTTCGTGGCCCTTAGGGGTGCCTGCGCCTGCCATGTCCTGCTGCGGCCCTGCCCTGCCAGTGGGCTTCCCTTCTGCGTGTCAGAGCTGCCACCGTTCCTCATCCTCACCAGGAGCCTCTAACAGCAGTTCCAGTGTCCTGAGGCTGGGGTGCCTGCCTCCCAGGTCTCACTCGGGAAGCAAACTCTGCCTCCAGGGTCCCCACGCTCTGGGGTGTTCTCACTGGCTTCCCCTTTTGCTGAGCGTGGGACACATGGGTTTGTCTCTTAGTGGTTAGCTGTGCTCACCAGTCAGTCAGTGTTCAGAGGCAAGCGGGGCCTGGTGCATGCCATGAAACCTGCTTCGTAGCATGTGGGGTGACCTCACAGTGGCCTTGACCTCTATGTCCCATTCTGTTGCCCCTCCCAGGGTCACACAGACAAGCACTCTCTTTTAGGCATCCCTGGGTGTGGGCCTAGCATTTCAGCAAGCTCTCTCACCTGAGCTGCTGAGGCCAAGACCAGACGTAGCATTTGGGGCCCAGCCCATGTTCTCAGAAGAGTGTGGGCCAGAGAGCAAAGACCTGCCCTTCCCTCTCCTGTCCTGGCTGGCCACGTGGTTTTACCACCAAATCTTTTCTCATTGAGAATCAGGTGTGAGTCGGGGCAGGAGTAAGGTGCATCCTCAGAGCCATGGGTTACCCGCCCTGGCTCTAGGCAGGAGCAAGAGCTAACTTCCCTTATCTGCAACCCCAGAGGCAGTTCTGTTCTTCCTCTGAATAGAAAAATCTGGCCCCATGTCTGATCACACCAGACACTTGGCCCTGGGACAGACACAGGCCACAGAGCTCTTCTCTGGGCAGGAAGAGCACAGCCTGCCCCTCAGGTCGGCTGGAGGCAGACCCACTGACCATGGCCGAATCCTCACCTTAGAGCCCCCAGGCAGCCCCTGCCTGGCCTGGGCCTTGGGGAAGGTGAAGCTCAACAGCCAGGTGAAAGCCCAGGGAAACCCTGATGGAGCAGAGTGCAGAGTGGCATTTATTCTGGGCCTGTTACACTCTAGAGCAGTGGTTCTCAACTTTCCTAATGCTGTGGCCCTTTAATACAGTTCCCATGGGTCGCAACTCACAGGTTGAGAACCACTGCAGTGCTTCTGGGGCTGCGGCAGCCTCCACGCTATTTCTACTCCACACTTTATTCTTTTAAAAACATGCAAGCTTTGCAGTTTTTTAGAAAACACAAAATCCTCAGGAAAACAGGTATATGTGCCCAGTCCAGGGCACACGGACGGAGCCCTATCCACCTGTCCCACGGCCTGCTATGGCCACCCAGGCTCCGGGGGACCCAGCCATGCCGGAGGCGACTCCACTCCAGGTAACGTCCGGAGTTGAGCGCAGCTTTGCTGGAGCCAGTCCTGTCCCTGCCGTGCCTCCATGTCCACATGCCATTTGTACTGTCCCCACCGGGTGGGTCTTCCAGAGAGATGAGGCTTCCATGAGGACCAGACAGGGCCCCTCACCTGCTCATCTTGTTGCATTTCAACTTCTTGTCTTGAGTCCTGTTTGTGTGTCAGCTATGGCCCCCAGGAGCTCGGCAGAGGGCGTGGCTCTCCCAGGGGACAGGGGCTAAGCCCTCTGCAGGCGCCCTGGGTGTGCACGCCAGCCCCGTGGTTGCCAGTGTATGTGCGCCTGTGTCTGTCTCCATGGAGTTGAGTGTCTTCCTACAGACACCTCATGCCTGGACAGGCCTCTGTGGTCTACAGAGCTGTGTCCTGGTGTCGTCAGATCCTTCTTGGGCCTGGCCTACGGGGGGCTGTCTTAGGGCCTGAGAAGGCTGTGGCTCCTGCCTCTACGTGGCAGATGTTAGCTGGACCCCCTCCCCGCTACATCTGCCCATGCTGCCCTGGGAGGGTTGATAGCGAAGTGAGGCTGCCTGGGGCATAGGGGGGGGAGTAGGGGGGTGGTGACACTGAGGCCAATAGGCTTCACTAACAACATCTGTCCCTGCACCCCCACAGCCTCCACATCCATGGGCTCTAGGCCCAAGGCTGGGCCCTCAGGGTCCAGCCCTTGGGGTCCCCAGGGACATCGGGCAGCCTGGGTGGTCCAGTTCACCCCATGCCTGTCCCAAGCTAAAACCGCTCTTTTCTCTCATCCTCAGGAATCCCTTCGCCCACATACAGCTGAAGCCGACAGTGACCGACGACAGGTCTGCTCCCCTCCTCAGCTGACAACCACATCTGTTCTGCTGCCCGTGTGGCACCACCGCTCCTTCGCCTGCCTGCTCCACCAGGCTGCACCCTGCTTCAGTCTGGCCTGGACTGGACCCCAGTGGTACCTGGACAGAGGCAGCAGAGAGCCTGAGACCCGCCTTGCTGAGGACAGGCGCCTCTGGGTGCATGGGCCATGGAGCCTTGGGACACCTGGGTCAGGAACACTTGAGGCCCAGCTCCTGCCCTTGCTCCACCCACTCTGTCCTACTTCCAGTCAATAAACAGCTGCCTGCCCTCCAGAAGTGTGATCCATCTGCCAGGGGTGAGAGGCAGGAGCAGGGGTTGGAAGGGGAGCAGAACCTCATGGCCTACTCTGCCAGAGTGTGGAGCTGGGACTCCTGGGCCTCCCGACTCCCACTGCTGCCCCCTGCCACCCCCCAGCCTTCATGCAGAACCCACTCCTGGGGCTCTCGATTCTCCATCCTGTTGCCAGGTGTCAGGTGCTGTGTGCCACTGGGTGGGGGGACTTCCCCACCTCAGCTGCCTCCTGCAGGGACAGGAGGGGAGTCTGCTGAAATACAGGATTTTAACACTTTTATCATTGGCTCTGTGCTGTCTGACATTTGTGGATGAAATGCAGCATGGTGACCCATGTTACCGGGGAGGTCCATGCAGAACTGGTTCCTCACAGACCTTCTAAGGAGGGTCCAACCCACTTGCAACTGTTCCACCCACAACCCACTTGCAACTGTCCCACCCCCAACCAACTTGCAACTGTCCACACCCCGGGGCAAGAAGCCAAGAGCTGGATACCAGCTCAGGCTGGGGCAGGTGCGCAGGCCCCTGGCCCACAGGCAGAGGGACAGGCATAGCCCCTAGACAGGCAAGGAGGAGGGAGGCTGCCCTGGGAGGCCTGTGGAGCCATCCTCTTAGCCATCCCTGGCAGGGCCAGCTTTGGGGATAGGAAGAGAGGGGCTGCAGGGAACAGCAAACCCCCTACCAGGACATTGGCGGGGGGTCTAGGACATTATCTCCTGCCACTGGGGCTGCCAAAGACAGTGGGACAGTGAAGAAGCTAGGGCTGGCAGCTGGACCCATCCTCTCTCCTGCCAAGGACTTTATCGGCAGACCCCAAAAGAAAGCACCACACAAAGCCATTTTTTTCTTAGCTTGATTTCTCTTAAAAAACAGACAAGAAAAGGAACAAGAAAATCATTGCACCAGCATTCTAAGCCTCAAACTAATAAAAAACAAAAAACACAAACCAAAAACAAGTCCTCCCCCCAAAGCAACAATAAACTTTACATCTCTTTGGCAACAATAACTTAAGCTCACCCCACTTCCATTTGTTCCAGTGACAGCAGTTACAAAAATACTCCCTGCACTGCCCAGCACCCACCCAGTACACCCCTTCTCTGTGTCCCATCCCTGCAGGTAGGAGCCCTGACACCAGCCACGGGCTACAGCTTCTGCCTTCCTTTGGCAGCTGGGGCAAAGGAAGGCAGAAGGTACTGGGCTGAGCAGTACCCTATGGGTAGAGCCACATCCTCCACCCTGCTGAGGGCACCTCTAGAACGGGGCCCACACAGCAGGGGTGCAGCCTGCAAGCCCTTTTTACCCCAGCTCTCTGGCTACCGACAGAGATGGGCTACAGCCCATCCAGCCCAGCCTCCAGGAGTGGGACCCAGGTGGGACTGGCCCTAGCCCATGGGGAGAGCGGGCTAGGGTTGGAGGCCATGAAAGGGGGAACACCCACAGACCCTGAGATGGGGCAAAGGGACACAGCCACAGTCCTTTCCTTGTGCTGAGCAAACCCAGAACCAGGCAGGGCAGGGGAGGGGGTAGGAAGAGGTTCACCAGGCTGCTACTGTCTTGGGCCTGTGCCTTGCTGGGCCAAGGGCACAGTGTCCTGTGAACACCAAAGGAGCCAACCAGAGGGGGAATGTGGCTCCCAGTGGTGAAGAGCAGGTTCCCTGGCCACAGAGGCCAAGTGTCCACCAGCTGCCTAGCTGCAGGAGTGTAGGCCTTTTCAAGAGTGTGTGTGTCCATGAACACTAGAGTGTACACTGGTGCCCCACCCCTAGGAAAGGCAGCAAACCCAAGTGTCCAGGACAAATTCTGGCTCCCAAGGAGTAGCACGGGGCTGGGGGTGCGGCAGATCCACTGCCCCAGTCAGAGGGGCCTTTTGTCCCACTGCTTCTCCAGAGTGCTGTGGGGTTGGGGGTGCGTGGGAGGGTCACAGAGGCACTGGAACCTGTTGCTGGCAGCCTCCAGGGCCACAGCCCTCCTCTTTTCCTGGTCACCATCCTCGCTGCTGCTTGGCAAGGGCTCCGGTGACACCAGCCTCCAGCAGGTGGGAGTTGCCTGGGGCTCAAGCCTCTTTACACCCACCCCCAGCACTTGCTGCAGAGCCTGGCAAACACAAGGTACCACATGAGCACACAGGAAGATACCCAGCTTACCTTCCCCAATGACTCCCACCCAGCCTCCTTCCAGGGACTCCATCCGTTGGCCAGTGGGAGCCATGACCCTCAGGCCATTTGTTACAGTCAGTCTGCCTGTGTCTAGGAGGGAGAGGGACCCATTTCTCTTCTCCCCGTGTGTCACCGACTCAGGCCTGGCAATGTCCCAGCAAATGCCCTCCAAGGCCTTTTACAGAAGGAGAAACAGGCCAGGGCCAGCAGTCACCTGCTAGTGGCCTGCCAGTTGGTCACACACCGTATGAGCAGTGCCCCAGGAGTGAGGCTAGAGGGCTGCAGTACAGGCTGGGCAGCTGGGCAGGGAGACAGGGGTTTCTCCCAGGAGGGGGCTTTGAGAGAAGCCTAATGGGAGGGCAGACCCCTGGCCCAGCGGTGACAGGAGTGGCCCCCCAGAACACCACAGGCCTTGGTGCTGGTGGACCCAGGGCAGAGGGTTTACAGGCTGCTGGCTGGGCCAGTACCAGGCCAGGGCCAGGGCCAGGCACAGGAGAGCTGAGTGGAGGCCCTCAGGGGAGGCAGAAAGCAAAGGCCTGGGGGGCTAGGCCCCGACGTACTGGTGGGGCCCGGCCTGGGATACAGACCGGGAGGCGGCCACACTCGAACAGCTAACACAGACGGCCCCCCACCCTGCACCCCGCACCCTTCCTCCACCTGCCCGCGCAGCCTCACCTCCTACAGACTCCGCGTCTGAGTCGGACACGTGCGTGATGGAGAAGCGCGACGCGGGAGTGGGCGATACAGTGAAGCGCGAGAAGGGCCCGGGCCCGGCCGGGACGGGCGGGGCCGGGGGCGTCGCAAAGGCGGGCTTGGCTGGCGTCAGCGGGAGGTCATCGTCCCACTGGAACACACCGCCTGCAAAGTGGCCTCCGCGTCTCTGCGCCCGCCGACTGGGGACCCAGCCCCGCCCGTCGTGACGTCACGAACCCCACACCGCGCACCCACCGTCAGGCAGAGACCCCTGACCCGCTCCCCGTGACATCACTTACCCCATCCCGCCTGGAAGTCGCGGACCCCGCCCACCGTGATGCCAAAAGTCCCTCCTCCCTCGCCGCCTTGACGTCAGGAACGCGGTCCCGCCCCCAACTCACCCTCCTCCATCGCCAGGCCCTCAGGGGAGCGGTTATCCAGACTCTGCAGTGCCGGGGCGCTGGGCGAGGCGTCGCCGGCCAAGAACGTGGAGGGCGACTCCTTGGCTCCAGGGAAGGGCTCCCCGAGCTCCCGAGTGGGGCTTTCCTGGAGGGGTGAGAACATCACGTGGTTCAGGCCACCTGGAGCTGCAGCCCCTCCCAGCTTTTCCCTCTGGACACACACTCTCTGCTCCCCCGCCCCGCGTAGACCCTGAACCTGCAGTTACTCACCTCGTCAAAGAGGTAGACGGTGACGTCGTCGAAGAAGGACACTGCCTTCTTCTTGCGCTCCAGGTCCTCGCAGAAGGCCTCGGACAGCAGGCTGGGCATCTTGAGCAGGCCGCGCAGGTTGCGCGCGCTCTGGCTCTCGGCCACCACCACGGGCACCGCCAGTGCCTCCTCCTCGCTCTCCTCGCTGGGCTCCTGGACGCTGTAGCAGCGGAGCTCTTCGTCTGACTCGTCGCTGTCCTCACTGTCCTCTTCTTCCTCCTCTGGCCGGCCCTCCAAGGCTGCAGGGAGGCCGGGCAGAGCCAGGCAGAGCGGGGTTCTAGGGGCAGGCAGGCCCCCTGTCCGGGCCGGCCCTGGCAGTGGCCCAGGGGCTCCCTGGAGCTCGGAGCTGCTGCCCTCCGAGCTTGGCAGAACTGGGGTCAGCAGGAAAAGCTTGGAGCGCCTGGGGGTGGGCATAGGTGGCCCTTTGGTTGGGCCTTGGGACTCTAGAGGCTTTAGCCTGGGGCCAGTGCTTGGCTCTGGGGGGGACCCATGGAGCGGCAGCAATGGTGGCAGCACCTCCCTAGAGCCAGCGCCTTGTGCCTCCCTGAGCACCTCAGGCCCAGAAGAAGCCTGCACAGACTGCTGCCCAGGGCTCTGTGAGCTCTTCACGCCTGCCTCTGGCCCAGGGACCTGGACTCCCCTGCACTTCTCCTTGTGGGCCCCTGGGGGGTCAGACTCAGTGTCCAGGTCAGAGAAGTAGGCCGAGTCCCGGTACGGGTTCTTCTTGCTGAGGCCTGCAAGGGAGGCAGAGAGTTGAGTCCCAGGCCCAGGGCTCTCCACTTCCAAGGCTGGCTCTCCAAAGGCCTCGGGCTCACACTCGTGAGACTCTTTGAGCACAAACTCAGGGGACTCATAGTTCTCCGTGTCATAGCCACTGTCCGGGGCTCGGGGCTGCCCACCAGGGTTGCCAGCGGCTGATGGGCTGGAGACCTCACAGCCACCATCACTAGCTGAGGAAGGGATGTCCAGCGAGTCCAGGGAGTCAGGCGTCCCAGCCTGCTTCTGCAGAGAGCGGAAGGCAGGCACCACATCTGGCTTCTCAGGCTGTGGACCATCACCGGATAAGTCAGTGAAGACACCCGAAGTGGCCTCAGTTGTGTCCTCGTCCTCACTACTGGGTGTCTGCACCTCAGGGCAGCAGCTGATGCCATTGTCAGCACCCTGAGCAGGTTCACTGGGCATGTCAGGCAGGACATCAGGGGCACCAGCCGCCTCTGAGGGGAGCGGGACTACCTCCTGGGAAGGTGAAGGAAGGGAGGGAAGGGGTAGCTGGGGTCCTGCAGAGCCCTCAGCCTTCTGGGCAAGCTTGGGCTCTGCCTGGGGCTTGCCCCCACTCACAACTGCCTCTGTCCAGGTGGGTGTGACCAGGGAGACAACAGGACCCTGGGCAGGGCACAGATAGGGGAGATCAAGACAGTGGCCTGGCTCCTGGCCAGGGGAGGCTTTCTGCAGCCCAAGCAGAGGCTCTCTGGGGCCCTCCTGGGCTATGGGGAGATCCCGCTCAGGTGAGGCCCATGGGGTCTGATTTGGACTGGGGCAGTCATCAGTGTAGCTGCCTCCGTAGCCCAGGTCCCAGGACTCAGGATCGCGGCTGCCACTATTGTTGTTGGCTGATATATTGGAGTTCCAGTGTCTCTGCTGGGCAGCCCTTAGTGCTCCAGCCTGTCCCAGCTCCTCCTCGACCTCTGATGACCCGCCCACAGAGCACCGGGAGGGGGATGTGTCCAGTGGGTCCTCGAAGAAGGGCGGGCAGAAGGTGACCAAGCCCCAGTCTGCGTCCTGGACTCCGTGCTCTGCTGGCATTAGGGCCCCCTGTGAGGGCGAGAGCGTGCGGGAATGGCAGAGTGAGTCTCGGGCGAGGTTCCCGCACGGGTGGTGGTCACAGCTGCCCCAGGGACTGTCGTCGGGCTGCGCGTGGCCCAACAGCGGCTCTGTTGCCAGTGATTCATTGACGCTGCCATCGGAGTTGTCATCCTGCTCAGCGGCGCGGGGGCCGGGGGCGCAGCCGGCACAGTCGGGGTCGTGGCCGGCGGCGGACGCGGCCTCCTCCAGGCGGATGAAGTACTCGCTGCCCAACGACGGGCTGTGCGCGCTGAGCACCGGCACCACGCCGGGGGGTGCACAAACCGGCGCGCACAGCTCCTGCAAGCACGCGACGCGGCCAGGGCTGAGCGCACCTCCTGGCGGCGGAAAGGCCTCAGCGCCACAGCCCGCCTCCCACTTGTACTCGAAGTTCAGGCCACGGCTTGTCTCGGTCACCGTCAGCACGTCGTCACCGTCCGCGTGGAAGCCGTCGCCCGCGAACTGCTCCAGCAGCGGGAAGGACGAGGAGGCCGCTATATCGCCTGCGCCGCCCAGCGCAGGACCGCCCGCCACTGAACCGGGGCCCACACCGCCCCCGCCTGGTCGCAGCGAGCGCCAGCGCTGCTCAAACTCCTCCTCTGCCTCGGTGGCGCTCTTGGCACACAGGTAGGACAGCAGCAGGTGCACCTCCTCAGCTGTGGGCCGCTGCTCAGGCTGCAGCCAGCAGAACTGCATCACCTCATACCTGCAGGAAGGCCACCATGGGTGTTTCAGGCCAGGAAACCCAATGGGGGAGAGGCAACAGAGGGAGCAGTCATGGTGGCCTGGGCCAGAGCCCTGTGACTGGGGACCCCATCCAGCACAAAGAGGGGTGGCCAGGCTGGGAGGGGTACCTCAGTGGCAAGGAGTAGGGCTCCCCTACACTCAAATTGCCTTGAGGGCCTCTCCCACTTTATTCAGTGACCCCCCCCCAAATCTCTCAAGGCAGGCCAAGCATTGGGTGGTGGGCAGTGGGCTGCACACCCTGCAGGTCACCCCCCACCCCCTCTACCCCCCGCTTATAAGGGCACAGAGGCCACAGGTAGAAGTCAGAGGCCAGGAAGGCCAGATCTCCAGGCAGTCAGGTTTAGCCGCCTCTGCCTTGGGACCTCCATGCACCCCCATCCCAGCCTTCCTGGCCAGGGCAGGCCAGAGGTGTGGTGGGGCCTCACCAGCGATCTGACAGGGTCAGCTGCAGCTGGGGCTTGGGCAGCTTAAGCTGCTGCTCACGGATGGCATAGGCCAGCACCTGCCGATCTGAGTGGTGAGGGTAGGGCTGCGCACCCAGCTCAAAGAGCTCCCAGATGGTCACACCCAGGGACCTGTAAGGTGACAGCCATGAAACAAGGCAAGCATGGTGAGCTGTGGCACAGGCCACAGAGGATGCCACAGCCGCCTGCACCTCTAGGACCAGAGCTCAGTGCCATACCAGCTGCCCCTCCCCGAGGACAGCACATTCCTCTAGTAAAGAGACAACACACCACCATGCCCAGGCCCAAGCCTGGCACCAGGAGCCTAGCAAATATAACAAAAGGCTGCCCAGTCTTGCACGGAGCCCAGTGTACTGTCCATTCATTTGACACATAGGAGACCAGACACTGCCAGGGGAGGGAGCCAGAAGGTAGGCAGACTAGGGCAGGACTAGACCCTGAGGACAGAAGACTAAAGGATGGGGACCAGGCCAGGGGTGCCCAGGGCGTTCAGCACTGGAGGAGGTAACTGGGGAGTCCTTCCAGTGGCCAGGAGATGCACCCAGCTTCTTTGGACCCCAGGCTGTCTCAGACTGGGGGGTGAGGAACAGAGCCAATTTGGCAACAGAGGGAACAGCTGTGGTGCCCTTGACCAGAGCCTTGTCACTGGGGAACCCAGACAGCATGCATTAGGGTGGCGAGGTTGGAAGGGCAACTTGGTGGCAAGGCAAGGGTGGAGGAAAGGGGCAGTGTCCTTTATAGGGCAGGTCACAAGTTAACTAGCTTATGGGAGGCCCTCAGAGCTCAGGAAGGGGCTGGTCCATGGCCCTCCAAGGCCAGGAATAGGTACCCTATGGTGGCGGACACCCCCACAGACTATGGAGCCTGCACCCTCTATTCCCAGGGTCCCCTGACTCTGGAGCCTGCAGACCTGGCTCAGCAGGAGCTCAGGGTCTAAGAGCTTCTGGCCTGCAGGCTTGGGGATCCCCTGTACCAAATATACTCTGAACTCAACCCCCAGTGTCAACCAAACCCCACCCCAAACCTCTCCATGGGAGCAGAGGCAAGTCAAGGGCCCTGCCCCAGGAGGGTACTATTGCTGGCAGTAGGCTTCTGAGCCCAGCTGGCCCTGGGTGCCCAGGTACCCTCACTGTGTGGGGGTCCCCACAGGCTCTACTACCCCACCAACCCAGCCTACAGGCAGCAGCGCCACCCCACAACTCCATGAGCAGCCATGACTTGGCACTGGTGGGAGGGTGGCCACTGGGAAAGTTGCTCTCACCACACATTGCTGGCCTTGGTCTGGTCTACCACGAGCAGGTTGCTGTGCACCTCATCTACCAGCTCAGGTGCAATCCAGCGCAGTGGTACCCATAACTGGTCAGTGGTCACAAAGTAGTCTTCCTGTGGGCACCCGGGGGGAAATCAGAGTCATCCCTGCCAGGGAGCTGGCCCCAACACTGTGCTCCGCCCTGTCCCATCTGGTCCCACCCAACTCACTCTGTATTTGCAGTGGGACAAGCCATAGTCGCCGATCTTCACTGTGAGGTCAGCTGTAAGCAGGCAGTTCCGCAGGGCCAGGTCGCTGCAGGGCAGGGGCATGGTCAGCTGGGTGGGCCGGGCTGGAGCGTCCAGCACAGAGGGTCCTTTGCCAACAACTGGATGGCTGGTTGCCCAGAGCATCCTGGGCTCAGCCCGGTGGGCAGACAGGAGGGGGAGACTGAGAAGCTGCCACTACCCTTCCCTTCCCCATTGCTGCTGCCAGGGGCCCTCCCCCATGCCCAACACAGGGCACTTTGCACAGGCTGCGCGGATGGGCCTACAGCATTACAGTGTGGATGAGGAAAAGGGGGCAGAGAGGGCTGGAGCCCACCTGGGGAGCCAAAGAAGGCACTGCCAGCCAGCACTGGACCCCCCACACCTCCTGCCCTTCTCTGGTGCCAGTCTGCTTCCCTGCTCTTCAGGGACACATGTGGCAGCCAGACCCCTGGCCCTGCCTGTCTGTGCCCCACGACACCATCCCCCTTAGTTCAGTGGGGGTGTCCTGGAGGCCCTGCCGGCTGCCAGGGGTTGTGTTCTAGGGCCTGGCCCATCCCTGACCCTGCAGGGCCAGAGCTGAGGCTCGCCCTGGGCCACCCTCCTGACCCTAAGGCAGGGCGGGGACATGAGGCATCTGTTGGGTATCTGGGTCACCTCTAACCTGGTGGCTGGCCCTAGCTGCCAGCTTTACCCCTGCCTAACTAGTGGTCACTCAGGTGTTCAGGGCACTGGAGCAAATATGGGTTGACCCGCACCCGCCATACTGCTGCTGTGCTGAGGACTTGGGGTGGGCTCTGTGCTCTGGGCAGGTCGGGAGGCTGGCAGCTGCCCTCTTCAACAAAATCACTGATGCTGGAGTCGCCTGAGTCACCACTCAGCACCAGGATATTGTTGGGGAGGACAGCCGTGCGGCATGCGGGTTGGGCGGGGCCACTTGTCCATCACCATTTCTTCCAGCATGTCCCCCTAGGCTTCCCAGGGCTGGGTATCCTGGCTGGTCTTTCTGACGACCAGAGCAGGACAGTGCGGAGAGCCCTCCCACCCACTGCTGCCTGAAGGAAATAGGGCGTGGGGCTGGCGTGGGGCCTCTGGGTTGTGGCTGACTGCCTCAGGGACAGAGGACAGGCCAGCTAGACAGTATGGGTTTCTTCAAGCCTCCTACAAAGCAGATGTCAAATCTCTATCTTCTTGATTTTTAAAACACTTAGTAGTTCCTTTGCAGGGTGGTTATTTGATGCTGCGCTGGTTAATCCTCACAGCACCCCACCATGCTGGGGTAACACCCAAATGCCCCTTCTTCAGGGGAGGGCTTCAGGCCAAGTGTAAACCTGCCCAAGGATATGACAGAGCAGGGACCCGGCCTGCGGGCGGCCCAGCCGGCACAGCTGCCCTCACCTGTGCACGTAGTTGTGGCGGTGCAGGTGCAGGACACCGCAGGCCACCTCGCAGGCCATGCGCTGCAGGGTCAGGGGGTCGGGTGCCATGGACTCTGTCACCCGGCAGCTCCGCAAGTAACCCTTGAGGTCTCCCTGCCAACAGGAGCACAGCAGGTCACCAGACAGCTGGGGAGGGGGCCCCAGCACACGCTGCCGCCTGGCCCTGGGGGCCTCCACCCACCCACCTCCCCATCACCTCCCTTCCCGGGCTGGGGACAGGTGGGGCTGAGCTGGGTGCCCCACAGCTGCCCAGGGGAGCCAGCACCTACTGCCCACGTTGACCGGCTTTAAGAGCAAGGCCACAGTTGAGCGGGGGACCGGGGGTCTGACCCCAGGGCTGCTGGGACATCACGTGCTGGACCTCCAGGGACACAGGCAGGTTGAAAAGCAGCTGCCAGACCTCCAGATCGAAGTGATGCTGGGTCACCCTCTCCATGTAGGCCCACTCTGGAGTGAGGGCAGGGCTCCCGGGGTCCCAATGTACAGGGTGTGAGACCCACAGTGGGTGGCACCACGTGCTGGCAGAGCAAGGGGGGCCCAGCTCACCCCCCTCACCAGGCAGCTGTGGGCAGTGACTCACCAGGGGGCAGAGCTCCATCACTAACAGGTAGGGCGTCACTTCAGCACACTGGGCCAGGCACTGGAGCAGGTTGCTGTGCTGCAGGGCCCTGCCAGAGCCCACAAGAGGAGTCAGTGGCTGGAAGCTCTGTCACAGGCCCCAGGTCCCTGGCACCCCCTGTGCCCCCCACATTGCCCACCTGTGGGGCTGGGCCTCCTCCAGGAACTGCACCTGCTCCTGCACGCTGGCACTGGCCTTCAACTCCTTCACCACCACCTGGGCGCTGCTGACGCCCGCAGTCACCTCCCCCAGGAACACCTGTGGGAGAGGCGTCACCCCCCACCCCCAGAACAGGCCACTTCTCTTTCTGTGCCTCAGTTTACACATCTGCAGCATGGGGTGGACCCGCCCAGTGACCCCTCCAGCTGTGGTATGCCGAGTCATTCGTGCCAATCTTCCCCAAGGCCCCTGCTGTGCCTACTCTCTCCGGGCTTCTGCAGTGAGGAAGAGGGACCCAGTTGTCCCATCCAGGCTGGGGATTTGGGCAGAAGCCAGGACAGGACTGCCCCTCCCCAGGCACCTCTGAGTTTCTGACACATGGACTGCAGGGAAGGGCTGCAGCAGACCCTGAGGACTCCCGGGGAGGAGCCTGCAGGACCTGGAGAGCCCCCACCCCCAAGCCAGGACAGCGCCCGCCCGGGGAAGCAGGTGTGCACCCCAGCCCATCCTCCTCAGACACACTCACCTTCCCGAACCAGCCATGCCCAATCTCCTTCAGGTACAGGAGGCTGTGCCGACCCAGATCCGTGGACTTGAGAAGCTGCACTGTGGCAGGGCGGAGGCTCAGGAACCCCACTCCAGCCTCCCCACCTCCCTACCCAGCCCCTCAAGGACTGCCTGTCCTGTGGAGTCACCCCAAATGCCCCAGTGCCATCTGGTGGGGGCAGGCTAGACCATTAAGGGGCTTCCATCAGGAGCCACGTCTTCTTGGAGGTAGGGGCAGCTGCTGCCCAGGTAAGTTGGGGATCTGGAAGCCACACCCAGGCATCTTTCTGGGTGTCTGTGGAAGGGGGTGCCCGAAGCCACAGGGACAAGCCAGGCCAGAGACAGCAGGGCCTGAAGCTGGATCAGGCAGGCAGTATGGCTGGGATAGGAGGCTGGTGCTGTATCTCAGGGAGGGCACTGAGGCAGCCCACCCCTGCCCTGCCACAGGCTGGCATCCCTGCACTGAGTGTACCAAAGGCTCCTTTGTTGGGGGCTGCTTGGCACAGCCCTGCACGGAGGACACTGGGCCCTTTCTCCTACAGGCTGGCTGGCTGAGGTCAGCAAGAGATGGGGTCAGTGAGGAGGGGAGGAAGGGGCCAGCGCTGGCCCAGCCCACGCATACCCTGCCCAGCCCAAGGGATTCCCTGAATTCTGCTCCCACGCCAACTGCCTGAGACCCTATGGGGGGTGAGCTGAGGCTGCTGTCAGTGGGTAGGGGCCTCCTGCTAGGGTCCAGAGACCCAGAGAATATTGACCTAATGCTTAACAGGATTTGGGACAGTCCCACTGGGCTGTGTCTGGGCACCCATCTCTAGCCTTCACTGTCCTGAGCAGGCTCAGGGTCCTGATCATGGACATGAGGACAGTGACGGGACAGGAACATGCTGAGACAAGAGGCGCCCCCTCAGCGTGCAGTGGGGACAGCAGCTCTGGCTGTGCTCACCCTCTGTACTCTCCAGAGGGGTGGGACCCCTGCACGGACTCGGAACCCTGGATGTCTGGGGGATGCCCTCCCTAGACGGAGGTGCTCCCCCCCCAGAAAACTGCACCCATTGATGTTGAAATGAAGAAAAGCAGCCATAGCCCTCTTCTGGGTCCCTGTCACCTTGTCCTCAGGGACTGTCCTCCAGGGTGGCTGAGGGCCCTTTGCAGCAGAGGGTCTGTGAGGTGTTGTGGAGAGCTGCAGCTCCTGAGGGTTCCCAGCACAGCAAAGGCTGGGCTCTCAGGGAAGGTGGGGTGGCCTGCTCCTTGTCACAGCAACAGCTGTGGTGCCAAGGCCCTGTTGCCAGCAGAGCCCCCACAAGGCCAGCAGGGGCTCTGCTCTCTGGCCTTACTCCCCTCCCTCAGGGGTCCCTCTCTAGAAGGCTGGAGATGAACAATGAGGAGGGGTAGTCCTTGGGCAGACACTTCCCTGGAACTTGCACAGGTCCCAGGGACCCGCGCCCATCACCTAAACTCTAAAACTGAGGTGGAGGAGGACCCCTGAAGCTCAGCCATGTGCCCTACCCTCCTGAGCATGGGCCCCACATCTACCCTGTGTGAATGGTCAGCAAAGATGTGGCAGCGACCCCAGGATGGGTGCAGAGGCAGCGCCATGGGTCACGGAGGCAACAGCAGGCCCCTGACTGCGCCTGTGCCACCAAGTTGCCCCCCCCAGATCTGAGTGAAAGGCCAATTCACAGCCACCCACGGGGGGCCTACAGTGCCCCTCCTCTCTAGCCGAGCACAATGGAGGCCATGTCTCCACAGTCCTGGTGGCGCCAAGGGGGCAGCAGTCTGGGGTCAAGCATCTGAGGACCACAGAAGAGCCCTTACCCCAGTGCGTGGGTGACTAAGCCCAGGACCGGTGACCAGCCACCTCTAGCCTGCTCAGCAGCCCTGCAGTGCAGGATGGAGGGTGGCCCCAGCTTGGAAGAGGCCACACACCCTGGCCCCCACCCTCCCCCAGCATGGCCAGGTGCAGGCCCAGGTGCCCATAGCCCCAGGCACCCCACACACACCCTTTCCTAACCTGTGGAGCTCACCCTGGGCTCTACCCACCCTGCTGACCCCCAAAGACCATCATCACCCAGCACTTGCCCCCTCCCAGCACACTCACCTGAGCGCCCTGGCTGCTTGGCCATGGGCAGGGAGACCTCGGTGAGCGGCAGGACGTACACGTCCGGCCCGTTCTGTGCTGCCGCAGCTGGGGAGCCCTGCGCCGAGAAGTCGGCCGCATACTCGTCCCCCTCGGTGTTCTCAAACTCCTGCGGGCCAGGTCACAGGCGTGAGTGGCTCCCGCAGGCTGGGCTCCAGGCCCCGCCCTGGACTGCTGTCCCAGGAAGGACCAAAGGCAGAACAAGAAGGGGCTGCAGGACAGCAGCACCACAGCCTCCTCCAGAACCAGCCCCACACCCCCCAGCAGCCCCTCACCCTGGGCCCTGCCCGCAGGCCTGCCCTGCCACAGGGTAGCTTCGGCGATGGGGTTCCATCACGCCCACCCCAGAGTGTGCTGGAAGAAACAAGTAAGTGCCCCAACTCCTGCCAGGACAAGGCGCATTCCTGGACATCCCTGGGCAGTGAACACACAGCCGTCTGCACCCCTGGGCAGCACCTCTACCCCACAGCTATTTGCCCACAGGTGGCCCTTGGACTTTCATCCCCAGGTGGCTGCACCACCGCCTGTGTGCTCCCAGCGCTCCTTAAGAGCCTGGCTCCGGATATCTCTGGGCTGAGCCGGTCCTGGCTTGGCTGCTATTTTGAAATGTAGCAGCCACACCTGTCTGGGAGGGACGCCCAGGCCAGGTCCACAGCACATTCCTGAGCCCAGAGGCAAAGTCCCTGAAGTCCTGGGCCCTATTTAAAATATGTCCCTGACAACACCGAGTCCATCCCTGGGCAGCTGGCACAGCCTCTCGGTCCCTGCACAATCCTCAATGCCCTGTGATGAGCCTCACAGGGGGGCTTGGGCCACCCACTTGGGGCCACGCTCCTGTGCACGGATGGCTGGCCTGGGAGGGAGGCGGCCTGATGTATGACCCCGGGGAACCTCCTTTCTCTGGGCCTTGGTTTTCTCACTGCAAAGCAGGGCTGCAGGCTGCACACTGAGAGGATGGGGGAAGGGGGCTATTTCCCCCTCCCCAGGACCCCGCATGCCTCTAATGCCTCTCCCCAACTCTGACGGAGGCTGTACCTGATGCCTGGGAACCCAGGGCTGCCAGCACAGCGGGCAATCAGGGAGCTCACAGTGCGTGCCATGGCCCTGCCTGGCGCGGGCCCCAGGGCTCAAGAGGAGCCCACCACAGGGCAGGCCCTGCACAGAGGCGTGCTGCTGGTGGAATGTTCCGGCACCATGTTCCCAAGGAGAGGAGGCTGCAGGGGAGGAGTTGGCCCTTATTTGGACCTCATGCCCCTGGGCCCAGATGGGGTGACACACACGAGGCCCTGCAAGTACCTCCCAGGGTCCCCCCCAGCTGCAGCCCCTCTACCTTGAAGCTCTGGCCTCAGGATCTTCCAGGCAGACACCAGCATTGCTGGCTCAGCCCTAGATGCCAGCAGGTCAGAGGGACAGCACCCCAGGGAGTTTTGGGGGACCCTCAGGCTCACAGCTATCTCCCGTTTATGGGGTCTGAGACCCCACAAGAGGGTTCTGGAAAGGGCCATGTCATTGTCCTCACCTGTTCCCTTGTTCCCTCCTGGGACTCTGAGGCTGTCTCCCTGAAATAGGGGTGACATTGGCTGGGGCATGGGTCACCTAATATGAAGGTGCCCCCCAAATACAGGCAGGGTGCTGTGCTTGACCTCCCCTAGAGTAGGGGCTGGCCCTCATGGGCGTGTGAGCGAGGGTCCTAGCCGGCTGCATCTGCTCATCAGTAGGGATGTAGCCCTTGTTGGCTCTGGGGTAGTGCCTCTGGCTGGACTTTTTAGCCCAGACTCTGCCTGGGCCTTCCTGCCTGGAGCTGCAGCTGGACATGCGGTGGCCACGGGGGCTTTCAGGGCAGGGGATGGCATTTGGACTCCGTCCTTGGAAAGGGAGGCCTCAGCTACAGAATTCATCTCCACAGGGTGTCTCTGTGGGCCACTGTCACTTGCTGCCCCACATGGCAGCCTGCTCTTTAGCATCTGCCTCCCACCTCCAGTGCTGGGAAGGTGTCGGTGCTAGGATATGTGTCTGGGTGGCTTTGCTTTCCTTTTGCTGCCTCAGCTGGGCAAAGACCAGAACGCCCCACAGGCAGCTCTCCGGCAGGAGTTGGGCCTCTGGGTAAATGAGCCCCTCCAGGGAGTGAGCCCCTCCAACGCCAGTGCAGGAGCCCATGAGGGGCCACCCTCAGCCTTCCCAAACACCCAGGGGCCTGGCCCTGAGCCAGGACAGGATGGCGTCAGGTCACATACCCCCACAGAGGGCACCCAAAGTGGTAGAGGTGGTGGCCGGGGTACACGTGGCCTCGGGCACCCAGTGGCCAAGTTGGTAGCCCAAGAGGGAGGGAGGGAAGCTCAGGGCCATGTGAACCCAAGAGGGCCACAGCCTCAGGGCCCAAGGGCAGCCCACAGACGCCAGTCCTCACCTTGAACCCGATGCCACCCTTCTTACAGCACAGGCAGGCCAGCATGAGGACGATGACGGTGAAGAGCCCCGAGAAAGACACGGCCACCACGGCAAGGGAGGATGACCAAGACAGCTCACTGAGTGGGGCACCGTCTGCAGGGAAGGCAGCTCAGTTGGGGGTTGCCTCAGTGGCCCACACAGGTGCCCTCTGTCCCCACCGGGAGCCAGCCAGGCCCCTGGTCTCCCCTGGGCCGGACCTCAGCACCCCAGCTCCTTGCTCCAAGAGGCCAGGGCAGGTGGATAGACAAATGTAGCCGTGGTGACAAGAGTCTACAATCCCAAGTCCGGCCACCCACTGGGGACCGCTCTGGCCTCGGCAGGGGATGTGGGGTAGATAAAGCAGCCGCTCCCTGCCCAGCTGCTGATTCTAGGGTTCACGGGCACCTCTCTGAGAGGTCGAGGGCTGCAAGGGGTCTCCATGTCTCTCTGAGATTCCAGTCACCCTACCTTTACCTGTCCCTTTGGGGATAGGAAGGAGTCATAGACCCTGCCAAGCAGGGGAGACTATGAACTGGCCCCTGTACCCCAGCCACACGCCAGGCTTCAGGCAGCTGGAGGCAGGGCCTTGAGACACAGCTTTCTCAGCCTTCCTTACAAACAGGGGATGGTGTCTGTGGGCAGCAGGCTCCTATGTGCCCCACACCGCCAGTCATCCCTATGTTAAATGCACCTCTGGGGCTTTTGGTGCTGCTTCTGTCCTGGGGACCCCCCCTTCTACAGTACCTGGTCCACGCAAGTATCCTGTGGGGAAAACTGATAGGTGTGACCTATCCCCAATACCCAACCAGAGCCTGGCTGCCCCAGAAGGACTCCCAAGCAGAGCTGAGGCTTTAGTGACACTTGGTGAGCCTGGTGCCCACAGCATGGCACAGTGGCCAGCGTGGGCATCCCTGGGACAGAGGAAGTGGCACACTGAGCTGGCAGCTCCATCCTTGGGCCTGACCTGTCCTACTATATCCACCTCCAATTCACACCCCCTCCTCTGGCCACTGAGCAGCCTCTCAGCTCCCAGTAGCTGATATCTCTGGACCCTGTCACCACCCTGCACACCCAGCTCAAGCAACTGTCACCTTTACACTGCCAGAAAGGCAGAGGCAAGGGGCAGCTGATGGCGGCACGGCTGATCATGCTTCTGCCAGGGCTGTGGGCTATTAGGCATCTGGGATGGCTGCCTGGAGGTGGTGTGAGCCTGAGAGCCTGGAAGGGTGGCACACACAGCCTGGGCTTCCTGCTCAGGTCTGCAGGCCATTCCTTATACCCATACAGGGAAGCCTGGAGCAGGGGGCAGGCAGGGTCGGGGCAGACAGAAGGGTAAGACCTGGGCCACCACATCAGGGATGCCAGCTCAGCCTTTTCCTGGCAAACACCTCTGTGAAGGCAGCCACACCCAAGGGGCTGGGCCATGTTCCTGAACCCACAGGGCCATGAGTGGTAAGGTTTCTGGGGGGTAAACAGGTGATCCCCACATAGTGTAGTCGCCCCCAGGCCACTCACAGTGTGGACTCATAGGAGCTGAGCAGCTGGCACCCCTGAGATGGTTCTGTTGCCATGGCACCCCTCCCTGCTCCATCTGTGGACGCCTGGCGTCACACGCTCCCCCCCACCACCTCCACCCACACTCTCCTGGCAGCCAAGGATCCCCAAGCAGCTGGGCCCTTCCCGGGTAGGACACACTAGCCAAGTGCACTAGCCTGTGGCTGTGAGGCCGGGAGGTGGTCTCCTGGTCCTTAGATACAGCAGTGGGCTCTACAGTCCTTCCCCTAGTGCCCCTCAGGGCTGGACAGCCCTTCTACCAGGTAGGTGCTGTCCCCAGAGGCCTCTTGGCCTCTGCCTCAGCCACCCTGGGTCTCCCATGACCCAGGCCCTCCAGGTCACCCCCCACAGTCTGCTCCTGACCTCCAGCAGACCTGAACTACAGAGCTGGGTAAGCACAGGGCAGAGAATGGGCCTCCCCATCATTGCCATGCCTGGTCCCTGAGGTGGCCTCAGCCAGAGCCAGAGGCAGCACAGAAAGGGGCTGGGCACCAGAACTTCCAAATCTACAGAAAAGGAGCCCCCACCTGTGACTGGCGCCACCTCTGGTCCCCAAACAGTAGAAACCACGGTAGCCACCCCCAGGGCCACAGCATGTGTCAGGGGCTTCACCCAGAGACCCTTGGTTCAGACCTATTGCTACCTATTGCCACTGTGCAAAGAGGATGCTGAGGTCCATGCATGACAGGTGCTTTGGTCCAGGTCACCAGCAAGCCTGTACCCTGCTCTCAGCCACAGGAGGACCAAGCCCCTCAGCCCCACCTGCTGTCAGCTGCCCGACATCCTGAGCTAAGGGCACCTGCTGCCTCTGGACTTCTAGAGGCTTCTCTGCCCTGCTGCCTGGCCCCAAGCTGTAGGTCCTCTGGCAGACCAGGGTGCTGAGTGCCAGGCCCAGTGCCCTGGGTACCATGATGCCTGCTGTAACAATACACACACACACAACTAGCATGGGAGCACATGCTCAGATCCTCTGTACACTGGCCCCCACACACACACACAGGAGGCATGCACACCCCTCGTCTGGTCCCCACAGCAGCCTGCACAGTACGTCCTGACCACACTTCGCAGGAGAGAACACCAAGGCTGAGAGAGTTGCACGTCCACCCAAGGTGGCCCAGCTGGTATGTCTGGGTCTGGGCCAGCCAGAGCCTGCTCACCCCCTGAGGATCAGCCCTACTAGTGGTGAGGGAGGCCTAGGCCCGTGTGGAGTCTGCTCGGGGGTCACAGAGGATGAGCAGGGTCAGCTGGGACCTCACTCCCCGGAAACCCACGCCCAGAAGGTGGGAGTTGTACATGGTGTTATTTCTGGAACCTCCTGAAAAGCCCATTTAAACAAATACCCTGTGTCCAGCTCTTCAACTGGCCCTCCTGGCTCCTTCCTGGCCTTGCCATGACCACTGATCCTATTGTGCCTTTTACATGGCCCTGAGCAAGCACTTGCATGAAGGGCCACATCGAGCCAGCCCCCAACCTGCTGCCCGTGCCAGCACCCCAGCCTCCATGACGCTATACGGGGGCTCCCCAGCACAGTGAAAAGGTGCTCAGCCCTGCTTATCAACAGCTTGGCCAGGGTGCTGGCGGCAGCTCACCATCCATACCCCAAACACGACATGCACAGGAGTGCCCAGACCTTGGCTCTGTAATGCCGCTATCCCCTTCTTATGAGAGGACCCACCAGGATTCTTACAGCCCCAGCATGAATCCTCCACTCACCAGCCTTGCCCTTGCACCAGGTCAGCCAGCACAGACCCCCAGATGGTGACTACTGCTATGGTCCCTCTCTTCCACTGTAAGGGCGCCCTGGGCCTTCAGCCTATCCACCTATTTACGCACTCGGGACACTTCCTTCCTCCCATTTCCATCTTTTAGGGACTCCCATTTTGTTCAGTGAATTGTAGTATGTTACCAAGATTAATTCAATTTGAGAATCCAGTTTGATTCTCAAATTGTCCCAGGTTTGGTAAGAGAGGACCTGGTATCTGCAGAACAGTGGCCCCTACAACTGTCCACTTCCTAATCCCACACACCAGTGACTGTCATCTGACAGAGACTTTGCAGACATGATTCAGGAAGCGAACTTGTGATGGGCAATTAGTCTGGATTATCAGGTGAGTCTGACACCCTCACGAGGGTCTGTGAAAGAGGGGGCAGCAGTCAGAGGACAGGAGAACCACCCATGGGGGCAACTCAAGAGACATGAGAGAGGCGCCTCGCAGAGCTGCTGAAGGCCAGGGCTGGGCCCCCCAACACTTCCACTGCAGACACTGATGGTGAGTTTACACCTTGGACCCCAGACCTTACGATAACTAGTTTGTGCAGTTTTAAGCCACCAAATCTTCAGGATCTATTAGGGCAGTCACAGGAAACCAGTGTGATGGCCCCTCTGGGTGGTTCTGCCAGTGGCCACACAAAGTGGGGCCAGGACTGGCCAGAGCACCTGCCCCCGATCTGCCTTAGCTTCCTGGGGCACAGGACAGGGCCATCAAGTGGACCCACATAAAGCCTGTCCAGACAGGTGGGCCCACATGTCCAGCCCTGGCAGGCCCCCAGCAGTCCAGGTGCCAATCCTCAAACGGATAGTCAGATGCCAGTGGTTCGTGCCTAGCCACCAGCCCATCCTGAGGGGCCACTGGATGTGCTGCTTGTCTGGAGGTGATGGAGTGGGTGGGTCCAGTCCACCTTCAAGGTCATCCGGGCCAGGTCACACCTGCAGGATTAGCAGGACCCAGGCTAATCCTTGAGTCCTCTGGCTCCAGTGTCAAAATCAATGTCCATTCAGCCATTGTCCAGCTCTGAGGCCATGAGTGTCAGCTGTGCTGAGGTTGGGGGAGGGAGAAGGCAGGAGCCAGGAGGCAGGACAGCAAAAAGAGGCAGGGAAGACAGCCCCCCTACCCAGTGATCTGGCTTTGAATCCAACCCACCCCACCCCTACCCTCAGTCAGCCCAACCCTCACCTGTGAGGCCCCACCCACCCTGAGTGGTCCAGGCTCCCCATGAGGCCTGGTCTAGCATGGCCCAAGCAAAAGCCATTTCTGTTGTGACCACGGTGTCCCCTGTAGGGAGGCAGCAGACCCGCCATCCAGTGTGACCTTCACACCCCACCAGGTAGTACCCTCTGGCCATTTTACATGTTAAAGACCACGCAGAATCAGGGGACACTGGGCAGGTGGGCAGAGGGACAGGGAGGCAAGCACCATGCTCCTCGGCCCCCAGCAGCAAACATTCACATGGTCCAGTGTGCATTTGCTCAGAAGGCACAACGGGGCCTCTCAACGCCCCCCACCCCGGAGTCCTGGCATGGGCCCTTCCTAAAAAGGCCACTGGGAGAATTTGGGGAGTGACCTGGCTGAGGTTGAGGGTAACCCACACAACAGCAGCCTGCCCAAGTCCCAGGCAGACACATCAGCCTCTGGACCCATCCCAGGGAATTCTGTGTGAGCCTGGGGCCCTCAGACATGTCACCTAGCCTAGTGTGGCATCTATACGATGCTCCCACAACAGCAGGTGCAGGTCCTCATGCACGCGAGACAGGTTCCTGTGCAGCTTGGTCCAGGCCTGCCTGGGGCCACACAGACCCTCCCGCGTTTACGCAGAGCCCTCTGTGTCCCCTTTGTGTCCTCTGCATCCATCCCAGCCCCTCAGCCCCTCGGCTTCAGAGTCTCTCTCCTCAGCATGGCCCTAGAATTTGCACCTCCCCATCGAGCCAGGACTGTGTGAAATTCAGGGGCTCTAAGGTGGGGTGCCGCAGGATGACCCACACAGGGTAAGGCGGCTTCCACTGTTTCTGCTCACAGACCCTCTTCTTGAGCTTTAGGCCCTGCCTTCCAGGGGCTCCAGGACTCCCATCCATTAGACAGCGTGAGACTCTGAGGCTCTGGGCCTTTCCTGCCACTCACCACCCCCAACCCCTCATCGGCAGCAGGAATGGGATGAGAGAGTGGATGGAGCCCCGGCAGCCCCCTGCAGGCTTCCTCCCTCTGGGTCACCTTCCTATAGGGGCGGGGGCTGTCTATCTGTCACCCTCACACTGTCTCTGTGCTCCACCCCTCAAGTTCCCGCTGAGTGGTACTAGCATTTACCTGCAACCTGGGGGGGAGGGGCTTTCTTCTGAGGCTGTCCCTTTCATCTTGGGTGGTCCTAACAGCCAGGGTCCCCCACCCCGCAACGTCCCCATGCAGAGGTCAAGACTGGGGAAGGTAGGCAGGACCCTGGGAAGAAGCTGGTGACAGGCTCGGGTTGTAGGCCTAGGGGTGGCCGAGAGCCATGGTGGACTTTGGACTCAATCCTCAGCGCCTGTGGCTCAACGGGCTAAGGCGCCAGCCACATACACCTGAGCTGGCGGGTTCGAATCCAGCCCGGGCCCACCAAACAACAATGACGGCTGCAACCAAAAAATGGCTGGGCGTTGTGGCAGCGCCTGTAGTACCAGTTACTTAGAAGGCAGAGTCAGGAGACTCGCTTGAGCCCAGGAATTGGAGGTTGCTGTGAGCTGTGATGCCTCAGCACTCTATCCAGGGTAACAGCTTGAGGGTCTGTCTCAAAAAAAAAAAAAAAATTGCTCAGCGCCTGTGGCTCAACGGGCTAAGGCGCCAGCCATGTACACCTGAGCTGGCGGGTTCGAATCCAGCCCGGCCACCAAACAATGACGGCAGCAACCAAAAAATGGCCGGGTGTTGTGGCAGGCGCCTGCAGTCCCAGCTACTTGGGAGGCGGAGGCAGGAGACTCACTTGAGCCCAGGAATTGGAGGTTGCTGTGAGCTGTGATGCCAGAGCACTCTATCCAGGATGACAGCTTGAGGCTCTGTCTCAAAAAAAAAAAAAAAAAAAATCCCCTGGAGGGTCACAACAGCCTGGGGGCACAGGAGCAGCAGGGGGCCACCCAGTCACATTTCCTATATAAGAAGAGTTATTTTTTATTATTAAAGCTTCTGTTTTAATCAGACTGATTCGCACAGTCCAGCCCCCAGGTGAAAACAGTAAGAAAGTTAAACACACTTTGCCCATTAAAAACCGTACCTTGGGAGAAGCTCTGAACAGGTGAAAGAAGCTAAAACATTTTGGAAAAATAGAAAAGTAGCAGAGAGGGAACCTGCCTTTCCAGCTTTAAAAACATCAAAAGGGGCAGCACTTATGGCTCAGCGAGTAGGGCGCCAGCCCCAAATACCAAAGGGGCGGGTTCAAGCCCGGCCTCGGCCGAACTGCAAAACAGAAAAATAGCCGGGCGCTGTGGTGGGCGCCTGTAGTCCCAGGTACTCGGGAGGCTGAAGCAAGAGAATCGCCTAAGCCCAGGAATTAGAAGTTGCTGTGAGCTGTGTGATGCCACGGCACTCTACCGAGGCACTCTAACAAGGGCGATAAAGTAAGACTTTGTCTCTACAAAATAAATAAATAAATAAATAAATAAAAACATCAAAAGCTGCAGCGATTAAAGCCGGGTGATGCTGCACCAGCAGATCCGTCAAAGAGGAGACCCCTGCCCCCCAGTCACGGTACTGAGACAGTTCAAATCTGTGAATCGAAGTAAAATTATAGCAACTTAAAAGAAATAGGTAAACATCAGGGTTTTGTTTTTTTTTTGAGACAGTCTCACTATGTCGCCCTCAGTAGAGTGCTGTGGTGTCACAGCTCACAGCAACCTCAAACTCTCAGGCTGAAGCTATTCTTTTGCCTTAGCCACCCAAGTAGCTGGGACTACAGACGCCCACCACAACGCGGCTTGCTTTCTTTCTTTTTTTTTTTTGTTGTAGTTGTCATTGTTGTTTGGCAGGCCCTGGCCGGATTCGAACCTACCAGCTCCAGTGCATGTGGCCAGAGCTCTAGCTGCTAAGCTACAAAGTTTTTAAGCTCAACACAATGGAAGGGATCAGGAGGAAAAGATCGAAGGCTTTGGCTTCGTAAAAATGAATGTTCAGCAAAAGCCTCATTATAGCAATGGCACATGGCAAACTGGGAGAAACGGGTTACAGAAAATAGGTCAAAGAGCTGATGTCACTGCCACTCAGAGAACACAGTCAGCAAAGATCCCCAAACATAAGCAAACTATGTGAAGTTAGCTCACAAATGAGGAGATACAAATTGTCACAACCAACACGAAAATGTTCAGCCTCGCTCATAATCAAAGAAATGCAAATCAAAACATAATGTCCAGCTTCTGCACAGCAGGAGTTTTTAGAAGCTGGTAAGCCAGAAGCAGCCACCCAGGCTCTCTGATGGGTCGAAATAGCCTGGAGAACTGCCTTCTCTTTGGCCAAGTACTTCACGTCTGGGAATTTAAACAACAAAAAAAATAACGTAGACTGGGCATGGTGGTTCCCACCTGTAAGTAAACCCAGCAATTTTGGAGGCTGAAGTGGGACGACTACTTGAACTCAGGAGTTTGGGCCCACCTGGACAACACAGCAAAACTCCCTCTCTACTCTAGAAAAAGGAAAAAAATTTATCCTGGCATGGTGGTGGGCACCTGTCAGCCCAGCTACTTGGGAGGATCACTTGTGCCCAGGAGTGTGAGGCTGCAATGAGCTGTGATGAGGCCGCTGCACTGCAGCCAGGGCAAGAGTGAGACTAGAATAAAAATGAATTAAAGAGTGAGAACATTAATGCTACAGATGGAAAAGGCTTTTTGCACAAAAATATGCAATGCACTGGTGTTTACGAGAGTGAAAAACAGCCTCAATATTCAACAATGAAAGAACAATGAAATAAAAACAACAGTGCAGCTGCAGAAATAGCCATAAAAAGTGAACTTAAGATGTTTCAAATAAATGGGGAGACATCAATAACATTATTCTAATTAAAAGAAGCAGGGTACACAAGGGAATGCCATCTCGACTGCAGTCAGCATACGCACACGCCCAGGTGTATGTGTGAGGGGCTTTGACAAGTCACGGATGAGACGGACGCTGCACAAGTGGGCAGCCCAGGCTACTTCTGCTGAGGACAAGAAGGAAGACGCAGGACTGTTTAGGAATCCTGATCACAACCACATCAAAAGCCAAAACAAAGCTAGGTGCCAACATCCCGCAGTGTGAACAGTGGCAGCTCTGGGTTTCACCCTGTGCTTTTCACGTTTTCTGCCATGAGAACACACGGCCACTGCCGCTGCAGTCAGGTGATGTGTGATTTTATTTAATGATCACCCAAACCTGGAGGCCTCACTCCCTTCTTTAAAGAGCCTAGGCATGCACAGGGTGGAACCAGACGGACACCTGGGGTCTCATCCACCCTGCCCCGGCCATGCTCAGGGAACCCCACCTCACACCCCCCTCCACCTCTTGCAAAGTAGGTTCACAGGGGCCTCCCTAGTCCACATCCCTGCCCAGGCTGCTCGCAGTGACCTTCTGCTGGACCAGTGAGCATGCCCTGGGACAAGGTACCTGGGGACACTGGCCGGGCCATGCGCAGCAGGGGAGAGGAGCTGACAGACACACGAGCATACGACATGCACACGCCCATCCAGTCCTGCTCTGAGCCAGCCAGGACTCCCGGAGTGTCGGAGGAGAAGCTGACACCACTAGTAAAGGGGGATGCTGATGGCTAGTGCCTCTCAGGGGAAGCCCCTGGGCCCCAAGTCAGTGAGGTGTCCCCAGGGGATGGGTGTGAACACACGATGGAAGGTGGAAGTACCTCCACAGGCAAGCACAGGGCAGCAACCCAGCTGGGTCCCAAGGCCAGCACGCAGCCAGCACGCAGCCAGCACACAGGCGGCTCAGCTGCCCTGAGGCCTGCATCTGGGGATAGCCCCACCAACCTCCGCCTCCTTCCTAGGCTGCAGGCCTCAGGCTCCCTTCCCAGCCCCTAGCACGACCTCTGTGACCCTTGGCCTGAAACCGGGACACCAGGCCCCAGTGGCCACCCCACCCGACTGTTCACCTGGATTTTCTTGGATATGCCAGACCAAACATGACCAAAGCTGGCGGCCCTGCCCCCAGCACACCTGGACCCCCAGCAGGAAGCCCCCACCTCTGCATTCCCCTGTCTTCTCTTGTGTCCAACCCGCCTAGGCCCTGACCTCTGCCCTGTAGCCAGCAGCCCACTAGGATGCTGCTCACACCTCACAGAGAGTCTGTGGCTACCGCCCTCATGGCCATTCCTACCCAGGCCACAGCTACCAATGCCCCCAGCCTTGCCTGACACTTCTATCCCTGCCCAGTGCCAGCCCCCAATGCCCACTAGGCTCACGACAGCTCCCAGCACCCACATCCTGGTGAGCTCCCTTCTCCAGGACTTATGTGTCTGAAGATAGGCCCTGACACACAGCACTCAGAAAGGACGGTGAGACCACCAGCCACACAGCCACACGATGCCGATGCCTCAGTTTCCCCAGTCTACCTAGAGCAGCACGCCCACCCTGTCTGGTCTAAGAGTGAACATCTGACCTGTGAGCGGGGCCACGCGTTTTTTGTTGGTTGAAGTTTGGCCGGGGCTGGGTTTGAACCCACAACCCTCGGTATATGGGGGTGGCACCCTACTCACTGAGCCACAGGTGCTGCCTTTTTTTCTTTGTGAGGAGGGGCATGGCTTTTTAAACAATGGACATGGAACATGGAGACAGCTTGGCCATTGAGGGGCCATGGATGGCAGCTCAGAGCTGCCGGGAAGCGTGGGGTGATTCCACTGATGAGCCACACCCAGAGCAGGGAATTCACAGAGACAGAAGTGAGCAGTGGAGCTGGGGGGTGGGGTGGGCGAGGGGCTCCTGAGCTGATGAGAATGTTCTGGAACTATGAACAGAGGTGGCTGGCCAGCAGGCAGGCAACATAGTGAAGACCCCACAAGCCCCTGAGTTGCTTGCTATAAGGTGGTCATGTTATGTGAACTGCACCCCAGTAAATTTCTTTAAGCAAGCAGTCCATGTCTATGCCCAAGTCGGTGCTGGCCAGCTCTGCCCCACCCTAGTGTGCCTGTGTCACCCTCCCAGCCTCCTTCCTGCTCTACCACCAGGGACACTGCCCCCCACTGCCCCTGGCCCAGGGCCCACAGCCACATTCCTCACCCATCCCCTTTGGGAAACCACCCAAACCCCCCTAGAACAGGGGCCACTTCCATAACAGGCAATGGTCCTGGGGACCCGATCCTGGGAGACCCCCTATCACAGCCGGGCACTGTCCATTACCCCACTGCAATGTCCGTGCCACACACGGCAGGGCTTGGGACCCCCATCCCACCTCCACATGGGCGAGGCACAGGGCCAGCCAGACAGGGCCTCTCTGCCCAAGGCAGCCAGTGGCTACTGGCGAGACAGGAGACATCAGAGGACCTCCAGCCCCCTCCCCCACGGTGATGCAGCAGGATCTCAAGCAGGAAGGAACTGGTGCAACCCAGGAGGGCACGCCACTGCGTTCAGAGCCAGGCAGCACAGAGCGGGTGGTCACACGCCCAAGGTCCGACGTCCAGAGGGAGTTGGCGTATCCTCTGGCACCTCTCATGCACATTCTACCTTCCAGCTCTGGACAGCAGCCGTGAGGGATCCTGGGGCAGAGTAGGAGAGGGGAGAGTCCCCCAGAGCCATCAGCGGCAACGAGGGCTGGGGGACTGGGGGCAGGTTTCTGTGCAGAAGTTCACCCGAGGGCCCCAGACACCAAAGCTTCTGAGAGGAACAGAATTCCCCAAAGAGACCCTTTTCCAGCAGCAGACCTGGGCGCTGGACAGCCAGGCCAAAAACCATCAGGGCAGCCCAGGCCCAGCTCCTGTCTCGCCCTTCCTTGGCCCCTCCCTCAAATCCCCAAGGTGAGGTGGAAAGACACGACCCGTGTCCCAGAAATCAAAGGACAGGCATTGGTGGCTGACACCAAGCACCACTTGTCCCTGCAGCAAGGCTGCCTAGGGCTGGGGGCTCACATGTCACCTGTGCACTGGAAGGCAGTGGGCTCCAGACCCAGCTCCCTCAGAGCCCAGCTTTCCCTCTGGCTGCTCACTTGGGCCCTGCTCCCCAGGACAAAGGCTGTGTCCTCGGAACACCCCCACCCCAAGAGCAGAGACTGCTCCAGGAGACAATGTGAAGGGCTTGGATCATAATCTCAAAAGACACAGTCCAGACACCATAATCGCAAATGCTGAAAGCCCTAAAGAAGTCTAAATCTCTAAAGTCCAAAATCCCCAAAATCCCAGTCACAGGATGGCAGCATCATGTTCACAGAAATGCTACCATGCTGTTGCTATTACTTGGAGATTAAAAATGGTCTAAGGGGGCGGCGTCTGTTGCTCAGAGGGTAGGGTGCTGGCCACATACACTGAGGCTGGCGGGTTCAACCCCTGCCCGGGCCTGCTAAACAACAATGACATCTGCAACAAAAAAATAGCTGGGCATTGTGGCAGACGCCTGTAGTCCCAATAACTTGGGAGGCTGAGGCAAGAGAATTGCTTAAACCCAAGAGTTTGAGGTTGCTGTGAGCTGTCACGCCATGGCACTCTAGGAAGACAACATAGAGTCTGTCTCAAAAAAAAAAGAATGGTCTAAGGCAGTGGTTCTCAACCTTCCTAATGCCGCAGCCCCTTAATACAGTTACTGTGGGTCGCAACCCACAGGTTGAGAACCGCTGGTCTAAGGAGCCGTGGGTCAGTGTCAGGTGAACAAGGCATGGACTTAATTTTAGATGTCCACTAGACCACAGAAAAAGTGAAAACACAGACAGAAAAATACAAGTAAGTCCCTCGGGGAGCTGTCCAATTACCTCCTCCTGCCCCCTGGGGAGCTGTCCAATCACCTCCTCCTGCTCCTTCACACACATCACCAGGCGGCCTCATCAGAGAACAGAGAAAAGAGCCCAACAAGCTCAGCGCCTTGTGAACCACAGGTACCTGCCGAGGCTCCTCCAGGGCCACTGAGCACACTGAGTGGTCAGCTGTCTGGAGACAACAGAATGCTCACAGCAACCACCGAACAAGCATCAAAAGCCAGCTTGTGCTTCGTTGTGGCCGATGTGGGTCTCATTTCTCCCACATCCGTGGTCTGTGAGGGCAAGCAGGTTTCTGTGTAACCCACCCGACACAGAGGGAGAGTTAGCAGGGAATGGCCACCTCTGGCTTATCAAACCACAGAAGAATTTCCAGAAGAGTGGCCTCACATACAGCACGACTGTGAGCCTGTCCTCTGAGAGCTACGTCCTAAAGGAACAAAGCAGCTATTGGCAGTGACGAAAGGCCTCCAAATACGCTCAACGATCCTGTGACTCGGCCAGCTCTCCTGGACAGCAATGCCCACGACCCATCTCTGTGACACATTTTTTCATGCGTTGTATTTTCTTTTTAGTTTGTGTTTTTGTTCTAACTGCAGCTCTACCCCACCCCACGCCCTGATTCCCACATGAGAGATGGTGCCAGGCCGTGAAGGACTCTGGGGAACATTCTGGGCTGGGCCCAGGCCCTTTAGGGACACAGCCTCTCTCCCTGACGCCCCTCGAGGCCCTGACCCACTAGGCCTGGCTGCACCTCTGTTTTTTTTCCTTTTGTTTTCTAGTTTTCTCCCCCACAATTTTAAATTGTTGGGATTATTTTTTACAATTTGCGGTGCTGTATTTCATCCTTGCACCATTTCTGGTACTGGAGGTGCACATTATGTTGAGACTTTCAGAGGGTTCTACTTCATTTCAGGCATTTTATTTTGCAAATCTGACTCCATGAAAGTGCAGTATCACAACCCTGGCTTTGTGTGTACTGTGTATGTGTGTAAAAACGTTGAAACATCCCTATAAATGACGAGATGCCCTTTTGTCCATCTGCATCTTCGAAAGACAAAATTTCTTGGGATCTGGGCTTTCTGGGAGAAGGCACGTGTGGTGCTGGCCTAGCCAGGCTTCGAGGGTTGCTGGCTGCAGCATTTCCAACAACTGCAGCTACTAAGTGCGGGAGTGTGACCACCAGCCACAGGGCCGTGTGTTTACACATCTCTCTCTTCTTACACATTTGACCTATTTCCTAGGAATCCAGTTCGTCTGCTCACAACCGGTACTCACGGGCCATCGCCATGCCTGCTATGATCACACCAATGCGCCATTACTGTTGCTTATTTTACTGTGTGAAGTGGCTTATGAGGTGTTATGTCACGTTTTCATGTTTCTCAAATAAATTCCCTTTTTAAAAGGTGAATACAATTCTTTTAAAGAATCTTGTAAATTGTTTTTTCCAGAATCGTATTTTTGGGATTTCCATTATTCGGGGTTTCAGCATCTGAGCTGATGGCTGGGTACTGAGAGCCGGCAGCAGCCGCCCTTCCCGGCTCTCTCCTCACCTCTCACCATCAGACGGGACACGAGGTCGCCCTCCCCACCTGGGAAGCCAGGGTCAGGGCAGGGATGCGGCCAGGCCCAGTGGGCGAGGGGCTGGAGGGGCATCGGGGAGACAGGCTGTGCCCCCAAAAGGCCTGGAACCGTCCCCAGAGTCCTGCACGGCCTGGCACCATCCACCATGTGGGAATCGAGGCATGAGGCAGGGTAGCCTGCAGTTAGATGACAGTCACCCCCTCCAAGGCAGAAAAACTCTGGTGTCCATGGCTAAGGAGAGGCACCGCCATTCACCAAGTGAGGTGTGACCCTAATGACACAAACCCAGGACACAGTGAGGTCCACAGGGCTCATGGCCAGATGCACCTGGTCACCATGAGCTGGGGGGACTCGGGTAGGACAGGCGACACTCACCCAAGCACACCCACAGGGAGACGCCAGGTGTGCACACAAGAGGGCACACACATGCTCACACATGTGCCCTGTAGAGGCACGTGCTTTCCTTCTACCCTGTCCCACAGTTATGGGACCAGTGTCCACTCCCTGCTTCAGGAACCCCACACAGTCCCTCTGAGCTCCCACCCAGGATCCCAAAGCCCGTCTGTCCTGCCCCTCAAC
Organism: Arctocebus calabarensis; assembly: GCA_963573935.1. Lineage (NCBI taxonomy): Eukaryota > Metazoa > Chordata > Mammalia > Primates > Lorisidae > Arctocebus > Arctocebus calabarensis. Next base: position 60,213 of record CAUYON010086537.1, read on the forward strand.
CAGTCAGCACTGGACTCAAAACACAATTGTCCAGCACAGCCCAGGGACAGAGGCAATCGCACCACTGGGCACTCACAGTGACTTAGGACAAAGTCCAGCCTGGTGTCCACCAGCACCCGGGCACGGCAGGGCCCACCCAAGGCCACATGGTGGGTGCCCAGGATGGCAGCTGAGTTGCCCCTGAGGGACAGCAGCCCAGGTGGCTCAGCAGTCTGGCAAGGATGCTGTGACACGGGCCCCATCTCTCTGTTCTTGGCACACACCGTCTGTCCCTTCTCCTTGGCCCAGTCCTCCTGGGGGCTTCTCCCTCATTCACCTCAGGACCATCCCTGACACTGCTGGACATGAGGTCGGCCCTGAGGGATTGCCTGGACAAATGAGTCCCTCACAAAGGTGTGGGCTAGGGAGAGGCGGAGGGCCACTGGGCTCAGGCTCACTAAGGAGGAAGCTGCCAAGTCCACAGCCAGACCAATCGGGCATCAAGGGATGTGCCTGGCCACAGTGACTTGCAGACAGGACCTGCAGGCTGCCTGTCACAGGAAGGGAGACGGCAGAGTCCGACATGCCCATCCTGAGAGTGGTGATGGGGCCAGGCTCCGGGCCAGGAGTGGCCTATGTGTCAGTCCCAAGTCTCAGCAAGATCTGTCCTTCTGGCCATTCATTCCCAGGGACTACGACCTGCCCTTTGGAAGTGCCTGCCTCCTGCCCAGAATTCCAGGCGCTGCCCCCAGGTAAACAAATGACCAAGAACCACCTCTGTGGCTGCAAATGCCCCCACCGTGGCCCATCTCAGGATGGCAGAAGAGGCTGAATCGGCTCTGGGAGTCAGAGACACTCTGTACCCCCTGGTGGCATGCTCCAGGTGACTGAGATGGCAAGAAGTGAAGTGAGGAGTTAGTTCACAGACTCACGCCCAGAGAGGCCCCCATGTAGAGCCCAGCCACAATGCCCATAGCCACTGGCCATGAGGCTCTGTGGGGCTGGAAAATGCAGCCAAGTCAGGACGCCTCCCTCCTGGGAAGTAAGACCATGGAGTGGACTCATAAAGATAGACGCACTCACTCCTGGGGAGTGCAAGACGGCCCCAGCGCCCAGGAAGACCCTTTGCAGTCTGAGCCCTGGGACATCCACTGTGGGCTTACAGCTGCCCATCAAGAGCCCAAGGACTGTGGGGTACTGTCCAGATGAGGCCACCCTGGAGACTGGGAGGGGTGGTGGGGAATGGGGGTGGCAGTTAATGGGGGTGGGGCTTTTATTAGAGGGGCAAAAATGTTTCAAAGTTGGTCGTGGTGATAGTTGCATAGCTCTATATGAGAATATACTGAAAACCACCATAAGTGGGCCAGTTGTTGATCTGTGACGTGCATCTCATTAGGGGGGCTGTGCGGGATGCCCAGGGCAGCGGTTCGAGGAGCAGCCTGAGATGGACCCAGCACAGTGTGCCTGCCACGGAGCAGATGGAAATACTGGGGGAGACACCACGGAGGGTGAGGGAGACGCAGAGACAACACCATGCAAACCTCAGATGTGAGCCCAGGCAGGCTGGAGGCCTGGCTCCAGTGCAGCTGCCCCGGGGCCAGCGACAGGGTGGGGCAGTGAGGGCTTTGGGGGCTGGGAACACTGGGCACGGGTGAGCCCAGCTGGGGGAATTTCCTCAAGCACTGTTCTGTTCCTTTTCTCCAAGGGGGTTCAAGGAAATCCACGTGGGCCCACAGCAGAGCTCAACTGCACTAGGCAGCAAATGCAAACAGGGATGCATCAGTTACCTTGCCCATCAACAGAGTGCCCACCTGCCCACACAAGCAGACCCGGCCAGGGGGCCCTACTGTGCCCTGGGTCCTGTGGGGGACTTAGAGGGCAGCATCCTCGACCCTATTTCAGCACAGAGGGTCTGGGACCCAGCGAGTGGCCTGGGGCCAGCTGGTCAGGGCTGCCAAGCACCCTGTGCCTGAGATCTCAACAAGGGGTGGCCTCCCTAAGGCCCAGCAGGTAGATGGAGCTGGGTCCCTTACTTAATGGGGAGGAGAAGGAGGCACCACCACAGGGGTGAGGCCAGGACAGGACAGGCCACATCTACTGTGAGAGGTAACTGGAGGCTCTCCTGGCCCTCCAACTCAGGTGAGCGTCCTGCTGCCTCACCCCCTGACCGTGGGCTGCCCTGAATCGCCCTGGCAGAGGCCCTGCCCACCTGGCATGGCCACCACCTCTGGTGGGAGCAGAGACCTCCTAACCACAGTCCCAGGCTCCTACCCCAGGGCTGGCAGTGGCAGAGGGGCCTGCGTCCTCCCAGAAACCCCCACGTACCGGCTCTGGGTGGCTGCTCCCACGTGGCTCTAACTGTAGCTCTATTCCCAGAGTGACCCTTAGGACCCCCCCCACACACACCTTGAGACCTCCCAGGCTCCTGACCCCAGGCCCTGCCTTGGGATTCCGCATGGACGCCACCCAGAGAGGCGGCCTGGGAACTGGCTCAGCCCTCACTGCCCTCATTTCCTCCTTTACTTCCTCCGCTGGGGGCGGGGAGGCTGCAGCCGCCTGTCCTACTGCCGGTAGTTCCTCTGGCCAGGGGCCAGGCCCCGAGGGCCCAGACTCCAAGGCCCTCCTGACACTGTGGTCTGCACGGAGGGGCTACAGGGGTCATTCCACATGTATCCATGCCCCCTGGGGACAGGGCGGCAGGCCCAGTAGACAGTAGGTCAGGGTCACACAGAGGTTCGCATCAGGCTCCCACCTAGGGGATGGCCGAGTTGCTTCCTGCTGTCCCCATGCTTAGCCACACCACAGGGCAGGTAACCTGGCAGTGCACCAGGGGAAGTTCCATGAGCAAGAGATGGTAGCCGGGTGACAACAGGCCCACCCAGCACAGCCAAGCAGATGCTAAGTGAGCTGTGGACTCCCAGAGCCCTGCCTGCTGCCTGGGCCCCAGCTGCGTGAAGATATGGCACTGACACCTCCTAGTCAAGTGACTTGGCGTCTTCCAAGGCCCAGGACATGCATGTCCTCATGTTTTATCCCAAGGCTAACCTGTGAGGGCCGACAATGTCCAAGTTTACACCACACAGATAGGGCAGGCATGAAGGCCAGCATGGCCCCAGGCCAGACCGTCACCTCTGGCCTGCCTGGAGCAGTGTCCTGGGGCTGTCCTGACAGGGGACCACAATCTGGTGGCCAAAACAACAAGACCTTATCCTCTCAGTCCTGGAGGACAGGAGTCGGAGGCCAGGTGCTGCAGGGCACACCCATCTGGAGGCTCTGAGGGTCCTTCCTGCCTCTTCCAAGCGCTCCTTGGCCTGTGGCTGCATCACCATATGGCTCCTTCCTGTGTCTCTGCCACCAGGACCCCCTGAAAAGTCTGACTTCATCTTGACTCGACTGCATCTGCAAAGACCCTGAATCCAAGCGAGGGCCCTTTCTGAGGGTCTGTAGAAGGATGGAAACCCTAGGGAGCCCCTGGAGCCGGGGAATGTGGGATACAGGGGATGGTGCTCCCCAGGTCACCAGCTGCAGGCAAGAAAGGAAAGTTTGCAGCCTCACAGTAGTCCTGGGCCTGCCACAATGAGTCCTGGCTCCCTCAGGGACCTCCCAGAGTGGACACTGCCCAACCCCACGGCACAGGCAAAACAGACACACCTCCATGGTCACACAGTAGGGCTGGCCCAGGGATGACCTCTTCCATGGAGGGCTCAGAGTTGGGAACCGGGTGGCAGCAGGTATGATGGGGATTCTCTACCCCTAAAATGCAGAGGTGCCAGGTGGACCTTCCCACGTGGCCACACGGGACACAGCAGCCGTAGGTCCACACATCCAGCTCTGGGAACAGGGGCCGGTGGCTGCTGATCTGGCCCACAAGCAGGGCTGCTCACTGCCGTACACCCCCAGCTCAGGCCAGTCCTTTGGTCACAGGACTGTCCACTGAGGGAAGGGCACATCCTGACCTCCAGGAGATGGCAGGACACTCCCCGACCTGCCTCTGGCCAGGTGTACACACCCAAGCTGCCCCCCCTCCCCAGCAAGGCCACCACTACCTGGTCTTCTTAACTAAACTTTCTCGAGAACCTGCCTCAGCCTGCCCACCTGTCTCCTCAGGGTCTCAATGGGGACAAATGTGGAGACAGACCCACCTTCTCAGGGTGTCCAGACTAAGTGAGCCAGCACTGCCAGGCACAGGCCCCTCCCCTGGGATACCTCAAGGCCCTCACCACCAACCTCTCAGTGATTCCCACCTCACAGATTAGGACACCGAGGCACAGAGCGGTCTCATGAGTAACCCTCCACTCCTGACGGTGCAGAGCGGCACCCCCCCCCCCCGCCAAGAGGCCAAGGGCTCTGGGCCTGCAGCCTAGGACAGCTCTAGGGCATGGGTCACAACTGTGCCTTCTGGTACCTGCTAAGGTCCCTCTGCCTACACCTGGCTGGACTGAGGCCGAAGAAGGTGAGAAACAAGGTTGGCCTCTGCCGTGGCGCACTCTGGTGGGAGCGGTGACCTCCCTCCCTTGAGGCCATGCTACCCTTCCCTCCCAGCCTAGCCTGTGGCCCCTAGGGCTCCCTTCACCCTCACTTCTTGGTATCTATGTCCTGTTCACTTAGTCTCTCAGAGGGAGGTTTCACCTGCACAGAGCTGCTCTCAGAGAGGCTGAGTGATGGACTGAGGACCTCACAGGGCAGAGGCTGCAGGGCTTTGGCTGCCAAGAAAACCCCTGGGGCCACCCAGGTCCTGGGTACCAGGGAGCCTCAGGGGGACCTCAGAGAAGCCAGCCCTTCCAGATTCTGGCTCACGACACCCAGGAGGAGGTCCGGGGCCTGGACCTGCCTGTATTTGACCAGAGCTGTGTGGCATGGATCTAGGCAGCCCCCAGCATATGCCCAGGCCTCTGCCTCTTCACTGTCTGCTATGCCACCCCCGTGCTGTCACCTCTGCAGGGATCACACTGCATCCTGTGCTGAACGAAGAGATGCCCCAGGCATGTGGTGTGGCTTGGTGGCTGTCAGGACCTTCTGCCCAGGTACCTGGTGCTGCTGTGGAGCAACCAGATAAACAAACTCTGATATGGCCACAAACCTGAATCCCCCACCAAGCATTTTTGCGGACCCCCACAGGACCCCCCCAGACCTTCCAGTCTGTGGAGGAAGCCAGAAAGCCACTGTGGCCTCAGGGAGCCTCAGGAGACCAGGGTCTCCATCCACATACCAGCTTCTGAAATAGCTGTCTGGGTACTGAACACCAACTACCCACCAAGAACTTAATCCCTCCCGTGGGCACTCTGAAAGCAGAAGAACCTCAGTGGGGTGGGATAGGCAGAGGGCTCCTCCCCAACACCATGCAGGGGCTGATGCAGAGCCCTGCAGACCCAGCCTCTTCCCAGGAGGAGGGTCCTCCTCCCCACCACCATCACCACCACTAGGGCACCCCCTCTGGCAGGTGGGACACGGAGACTATCGGGTGCCCACAGCTCTGGCTGAAGAGTCCTACCCCCATCAGCTTCTTTCCCTCTTAAGTCATTAAACTGACACATTATAATCACGCTGTTGGAAACTGTTCTCTGCTTCCCTAAGGTGGGGGAAGGGGCCTCTCCTGCCCCTAACACTCCCGCTATTGGAGTGGGTGACAATAGCAGACAGCGCAGGAGGCAAGGTGAAGGTGGAGGGCTACCTCCGTCCTGGGTCAGCCACTCCCCTCCTTCCAACAGCTCCAAGGCCACCACCCGGAGACGGGACCCTGGCAGGAAGGTCCCTACACTCTGTACAACCCTGGGCATGGGAAGCCATGGCCCCCAGAATGCCAACCCTCAGCCACCTGGACAGCTGTCCCTAAAAGTCACCTAGGTCTGGGGATGCTCAGCAAGGTCCCTTCCACCCCCTGCCCTTGGGACTGGTCCATCTCTGCTGCTGAGCTCTGGGCATTTGCTCACCCATGACACTGTGATGTCTGAGCCTGGAGGGTCACCCTGGGAAGTCATTCCCCCCAGTGACACTCACAGCCATAGCCCAGCAGATAGCCGTCCCATCAGCTCCCCTCCCCCAGGAACAAATGCCTTCAGACTGGGTTCTGCCCAGGGGACCCTGGCGTCATTGTAACGCACATGCACTGGGCCTGGAGCCAGGGAGGGAGACCCAGGAGGGCTGTCACATGCCAGCATGCTTTGTTTAGGTGGGACCTAGCTTTGCAGAGCCCCAGGGACATGTGTGTGGGCCAAGGCCCCAGGGTGGGAGTGCATCTCCCACCCAGGCCACGTAGGAGCCAGATCAGAGAGACAAGGAGGAAGGCCCATGCCTCCTGGTTCCAGATGCAGCCTCCAGCTGTTCCCGGCTCCCTCTGTCCACCCCAGGTGCCCAGAGCAGCCAGGAGGCCAGGCAGCCTCTGGTAAACATGCCCACATCGGTGCACTGGCCATGGGGCTTCATGGCCTGGTCCCAGGCTCCTTGCCACCTATTGGCAATGCTGTCTCAGCCTCCTCCACTGTCTGGGAGTCTGGGCACCACCAAAGCCCATCTGTGCAGAGCCCCTGCCCAGTGGGCTCTGTCCTGTGACCAGGCCACTGCTCCCACCTCCCCACACAGCCCTGGGTAGCTGGGCATGACTCCAGAACCCGTACCAGCCTCCTGCAAGAAGACTGTGGACCAGCAAGAAGTCAAGGCAGGCCCGGAGCTCCCACCAGCTGACACCCCACAGCACTCCAAGGGCCCTCAGTCCTGGCGACTTCCTCTCCGGCCAGCGGTCTGGAAAGCGCAGGCCCTCCGTGCCCCAGTTACCTGTCCCGGGAGGCATCCACGGAGCTAAGAGGCCAAGCGATGCCAGCCGGCAGCTGGGGAGGCCTCAGTGCGCCCGGTCCGCGCCAGGCCTGCCCCCCGTGCAGATCTGGGCCGCTAGGGGGTCCCGGTGCCCGCGCCTCCCGCGCCGGCTGGGGGCGGGGAGCAGATTTCCCCGCACAGCGGCGCTGGCACCGCGCGCTGGGCGGCGGCAGGTGGGGGCGGCGGGGCCGTGGCACTCACCGGGGTCGAAATGCGAGCTGAAGGCGAAGCTGGGGTTGAAGAAGGACGACGACATGGCCGGGCCAGCGCGGCGGGCGTCCCGGGCGGGCGCAGCGCTCAGGACGCCCGCGGCCTGGCCCGCGCCGCCGCCTCGCCCCGCGGCCGCCGCAGGTGCGACCGGCCCGCGCCCAGGCCACAGCCGCAGCCGCAGCGCCGCGGCCGCGCGGGCGGGGAGGGGGGCGGCGGGCGCGGCGCCGGCTGCTGCAGCCCAAGGGCGGCGGGAGCGCGCGCGGGGGAGCTGGGGTGACCTGCGGGCTAGGGGAGCTGTGACAGGGAAAAGGGGGCCCCGGAGGTGGTGGGAGCAGAGGCGTGGGTGGGGGGACAGAGGCAGAGGGTGGGGGGCGGAGTGGGGACGGAGGTGGGGGCAGCACGGAGCGGGGTGTGCTGGGAGGCAAGAAGATGCACCACGACAAGATGTGTGGGGGCTCTCGGCAGCACAGGCAGGTCTCGGCAGTGCTGGGTGGCACTCAGGTTTGGGGTGGCCGGTGCCGCCACCCCTTGCCCTTTGGGCGGCACCTGGGCTGGCAAGTGGGGAGCGGGGGTCTGTTTTTGCACACACCGCCAGTGCCTGAGACACGACAACCCTGGCCAGGGAATTAGCTGCCCCCACCCAGAACGAGCAGAGCCAGCGGCTTAAGGCACTGAGGGACTGTCCCTCCCTCCCACTGCCCCTCCCTCCAGCGCCATCTTGCAGTCATGTCACTGTGAGCAGAATGGGTAGGGGCGCCCCTGCCAGGCCTGCTGAGAGTGGAGAGAGTTAAAATGTAGTGGAGATGTATAGGGTTGAGTTTGGTGTAACTTCCTTCATTCATTCACTCATGCTTGGGCCAGATGGCAAAGCCCTTTGCAGGCCTAGCTGGAGGGCAGGGGCATTGCAGGAACAGGTGGATGGGGTGCCTGTCCCCAGCAGGGCCCTGAATGCTTTCGGGGGAACACAGGACCTGTTTGTGGAGGCATCTGCAGGGACAGGGACATAGTGCCCAGGGCTTTAGAGTTGGAGGGTCCACCAAGACCCTCTCCTTTTCCTAAGGTGGACTCTTGTGTAGAAATTCCACTCTATGTGGGCAAAACAAGAGACCCCCATCCTGTCCCTTGGTTGAGCAGTGGAATCCCAGAGCCTTCTCCTGGCCCTGCTGTCTGACTGGGGCTTGAGGAGCTTTGCACTGAGGATGAAGGGGCTGCATGGACAGAGTGGCCTTAGAGGGTGTCAAAAGGATTGGCCCTCCTCATCCAATCTGTGCCTTCTGGGAGCCAGGGCTGGCAAGGGTGGGTAGCACAGGCAAGAATGGGCTGGTGAGGTGGCCCCTCCTGGCAGGGAGGGCTATGACCCAAGAGAGCACCCAGTGAGAGGGACAGAGGGTAGGCTCGGGGGGCAGCGTTCCCACTGGACCCTCTGCCCGGGCCTCCCTATCTCCCTTCCTAGCCCATGAGGCAAAGCCCAGCACGGTCCAGCCCCATCCAGAAGGCTCCTCCTCCACTCATCCTGGAAGGTGCCCAGACACCTGGGCCTGGGCGGGGGAGATGACCAGTGGCCCCAAGTTGACACTGGCTTGGAGGTGGGAGAGCCTCTGTCCAGATCTTCTGGGCCCACAGTGACCTGTCTCAGTGACCTAGGTCCAAAGACAGCATGTTGTCAGGAAGGCTCAGCGGTGTGTCCTCAGGTCCCAGTGCACACAGGACTGCACACATGGACAGGCTCAACTCAGGGGCTTTTGTGTGGGTGGGGCCTCCTGGAGGATCCAGCCAGGGCAGGGACGCCTCCCAGGCCCCAGGCCCAGCACGCCCACCCCATTCAAGCTGAGCAATGCCTGTTGTCCCAGGTGCATGGAGACCACGCTGGCTTAGAGGGCCCCTCCTCCATTTATCTGTCCCTTTGTTCAGCACTTTCCATTCCGTGGCTGGCCTTGAAGCAGCACTTACTGCTCACCTTGCTATGAGGCAGAAGAGCTGGGGTGCTGGGTGGGACTAAGGGGACAGAGCCTGTCAGGGAGCTCTCTGCATGCTTCCTGGATTTGGGGACAGGAACTGTGGTCCCTTCAAGGACCCAGGAGCCCAAGTCCTCTGGGTCAGCCCTGAGCTAGGCTCTGGGCTTCAAGAACAGAATACTGGGCACTGGGAGGGCAGAACCCTGAGACTCAGGGCTGGTGACATGCAGCTCAGGCCTCCTGGGACTCTCTAGGACCTCGGGGCCTGAGGACTCATCTCTCACCCCTGAGAGAAAGCAGCCTAAGACTCCAAGCCGCATGCCCTTGCTGGCCCAGCCTGGCTGTCGAGAGTCTGAGGCAAAGGCGGGAAGATCAGTGGGTCCCCCAAAACAGGGCAGGTATAAGAGACCTGACAGTCTGAGGGTGGCCAATGAGTGCCAGCCCAAGGGTTCCCAAGTGCCAGGTTCTGCCCATCTGGCAGAACAGGGGACAGGCTCAGTGTGCAACCCTATGTAAGAGCTCTCTAAAGATGCAGCCTTCCCTGTCCCCTGACCTGGGGAAGGCACGGCCTGCCAGAGTCTTCCAGAGCCTGTGTCAGGGCCACACCTAACAGTGGCCAGACCCAGGGTGCCAGCCACTTGAGTGACCATGACCAGAGGGACACTGGCTGGTTGCAGTGTTCTGCCACCCACAAAGCCCAGCCTAGTGGAGACATGGCTTTCCAGCTTCTCTGCCCCGTGATATGGAGTATACCCAGAGCCCTCAGAAACCACGGGCACAGGCAAGAGCCTTGTGGCCCATGGTGTGGGCTCCTAGAGGTGCCAGCAGTTGATGCTGGAGGGCACCAAGCCCTGCCTGTCCTGGTCAGGGATGGTGGAATAAGTTGACCCAAGGGACCCTGCCTGGCTGGGAGGCTGTCTCTGGAGGGAGGTCCCATCCACTAGGCAGAGGGGTGGAAGGCACCACGGGGCCCAGGGTGCTGTGGAGGGGCAGGGGAGGCTGCACAGGGTGTGTGGGAGCTGGGGTGGAGAACTGGAGTGTGGGTGCCCCCCAGAGCAGACTCTGTAATGTCAGCCGCCTCCAGACGAATGATAAAGTGAGATCTGCCCTCACAGTGCCACACCACCAGCCCACAAACAGGACTGAAGTTCTGACACTAAAACACAGTGACCCGGCTCGACACCTGTGGCTCAACAAGCTAGGGTGCCAGCCACATACACCTGAGCTGGCGAGTTCAAATCCAGCCCGGGCCCACGAAATAACAATGGTGGTTGCAACCAAAAAATGGCCGGGTGTTGTGGCAGGTGCCTGTAGTCCCAGATATTTGGGAGGCAGAGGCAGGAGACTCGCTTGAGCCCAGGAATTGGAGGTTGCTGTGAGCTGTGATGCCACAGCACTCTACCCAGGGTGACGACTTCAGGCTCTGTCTCAAAAAAAAAAAAAAATTAAATAAATAAAAGTAAAATAAAATAAACCACAGTGAGCCAGGAAAATGCCACACCAAGTGAAAGGAACCCTCCACAGAAGGCCACGGGACATGTGGTCCTATTTGTATGACATGTCTAGAGCAGACAGGTCCACAAAGACAGAAAATGAGCCGTGACTGCCAGAAGTGGGGGTGGGGCAGGTGGGGGTGACCACTTAACAGGGCACAGGGCTTGCTTCTAGCGATGAGAAGGCTCAGGAATTGACCCAGAGGTGCTGGCTGCACAACTTGTAAATATGCTAAAAACCACTAAATTGGGTTTAAATGATGAATTTTATGATATATGACATATATCTCAATAAACCTCTTAAAAATGAATGTTGGTGGGTGTGGTGGCTCATGCATGTAGTCTCAGCACTCTGAGAGTCCACCGCAGGAGAATTACTTGAGCTCAGGAGTTCAAGACCAGACTAAGAAAGAATGAGATCACATCACTACTAAAAATAGAAAAATTAGCCGGGCGTGGTGGCAGGTTCCTGTAGTCCCAGTTACTTAGGAGGCCAAGGCAGGAGGATCCCTTGAGATCAGGAGTTGGAGGCTGCAGTGAGCTATGATGATGCCATAGCACTCTAGCCAGGGCAACAGAATGAGACCCTGTTCACAAAAAAGAAAAAAAAATGTAGACTCAAGGTACCAGCAATTAATGTTTAATACTATGTTTTAAACAGTCACAATCAATCTTAGAGATGTGTGGCAAGCAGAATGCCACCATTCTGAATAAAGGAGAAATAGTGCCCAGCCTTCTTGGAGTCTGAGACCTCGGGAAGGGTGGTCCAGTGTTCTGGCCTGGAGCCCAAGGGAGCCACTCCAGCCTAGGGGACAGCAGCTGTCTTTGTCTCTCTTGGCTTTTCAGCCCTGAGCCCAGGTGACAGTGAATATCATTTACTAGCACTGAGAGGGGCCTCATTGCCTGGGTCTGGGTCCAGCAGAGTTCTGTTGGCTGACACTCGAAGGCTCCAGGAGGGGCCCCCCAATGGGGCACGGGAAGGACCAGGTAGAAGGAAGGACAGGAGGCAGAGAGCACCATGGGGTCCTGGGGCTCCCAGGGAAATGACCACAGACTAGGGGGGCTTAAAAACCACAGACACCAATTCTATGGCTCTGAAGTCTAAAACCAACACACTGCTGGTCTATGCTCCCTCTGAGGCTAGAGGAGGGTCCTCGTGACTCTCAGACTTCAGGGACCCTCCTCTAGGTGGGTCCATGGCCTCTGGCCACATCAGCCCAGCCTCTCCCTCTGTGGTCATGTGGGCTCCTTCCTGTGTGTCTCTGAGTCCTCTCTTCCAATACGAACACCAGTCACTGGGTCTAGGGCCGCTCCGATCCATTCCAACCTCTTAACTTGGTCACATCTGCAAAGTCCCCATTCCCAACTAAGGGCCCTTTCACAGGCTTCAGGGGCCAGGACTTGGACATGTTTTGGGGGCCACAGTCCAACCTTCTAGAGGAGTGAGGGGCATGGGAGAGTGGGTGTGGAGCCAGGAACATGGGGCGCCTCCTCGGTAGGCACAAGGTCAGCACCTTCTCAGATTGCTCCTATAAACTTTAAAAAAATTTAAGCTACTGGGGCGGCTCCTGTGGCTCAGCGAGTAGGGCGCCAGCCCCATATACCGAAGGTGGCGGGTTCAAGCCCGGCCTCGGCCGAACTGCAAAACAAAAAAATAGCCGGGCGCTGTGGCGGGCGCCTGTAGTCCCAGCTACTAGGGA